>JAKOGI010000453.1:382500-422500 GCA_029747015.1 Carnegiea gigantea
ATCTGATTTTCCAAAATGCTTTGTTTTCAAGTGAAGTGCACGAGCATGGGGATGGGAACTCGAATTAGTGCAAGGCCGTGAAATAAGATTTAGTCAAATTCATTAAGTTTCTGTTCAGACTTCTTTTAAGGATTGTGGCTCAGTTTTGACTTTGTTATATTGTTGTAAGACTCGAACTGATGTTATGATTTGAGAATATAGCTGCATTAGAGTCTTAGTTGATACTCAGCCTGGTATTTTCAAGAAGGAAATACAGTGGTAACTTCGCATTTAGGATTTTTCGCTGTCACGTAGGGTAATATTAGTAATTAAAAGGGATTAGAAATTCGAGGCGTTACAAAGTGGTATCAGAGCTCAGGTTGAGTGACCTGGAGGCTCACCTAAAAGATTGTAATCAGGAATAAAAAGTAAAAATTAAAACCTGTAGACCTAAGGACTGCTCGGAGTGTGAGTGTAGGACGGGAAAAGGGATATGCTTGCATATGTTTACTTACTTGTGAATATGCATTCGATTTGGATCTATTAATGCATAAGATGAATGGGACTTGCAATTGTGGTTGTATAGGGCGGTATTGCCGTTATCAGAGAATGGGAAAGACACCTGGAGTTAGCTTAACTAGCTACTTAGAGCAGGTTGAGACTTTTATTCATGGGAGGTTAAAGGGGTTACCGAATGATTGTCTGAGATTCGGCACAATCAAGCCTTCTTCTTCCTCCTGACCCTCTTGAGTGACCCAGTGTGGCATTACAGGGTTAGGGAGCTTCACCCTAAGACTAGGCTATTCAATGTCTTCAATAGGTATTGCTTGTGCGAGTGGGAGCCTATGGGAATGAACCTAGCGGGGTTAGTGGACTACCTCATAGATGTAGGCCCCTATGATCAACCTCCCACCCCTGGTACTAAGGATGAGACCCTCCCCACCACTAGCAGTGGAGGATACTGAAGATGAAGAGTCTATAGGAGAGAACGAGCTTATGGATGAGGAATTGGGAGAGGAATCTATTAAGGAGGGGGACCCTAGGGAGGAACCCTTAGATGAGGATGACCTTGAGGAAGACCTCATCGAAGAGGAAGACTCAGAAGAAGACCCTAAGAAGGAGGCCTTAGATGAAGATGATCCTGAGGAGGATGCTATGGAAGAGAAAGACCTCGAAGAGGAACAAAAGGAAGAGCCTTTAGAAGAGGAGGACCTCGAGGAAGAAAAACTAGCAGAGGAAGACCTGGGGGAGGACCTAGTGAATGAAGAACCCGAGCCTGAGGTCACTCATTGGAAGCAGGGATGGTGTGGTAGGATGTGTTGTGGCACCCACCCAATGGACGCCGCTGGCCAGTAGATGCTAGTAGTTGTTAGAAGTTCTGCTTTCTAAGGCTATACCGTTTATTTTATCTTTTCTTTCTAAGCAAGTATGAACTAGGAAGTTTTGTTAGAGTGCTTCTGTAATGAAAGTATTGCTGTGGAGCAGCTTCTATTTCAAATCTATGCATTAGAAACTTTATTGACTTACATGGATACAACTGTTGTTATGATTGGCTAAGAACTGTGAATTTACGTTATATATTTGTTTATATGTGACTGTCATTATTGATGATAAAATGTGTATGGGACATGTGAAGATGAGACCGGGCACATGAGCGTGGCAAGTGAATGCGAGTGTGAACAATACTGTATGTATGTTGTGTATAATAATGTGGTATAAAATGCCTTATTAAACTATGATATAATATATTTCGCGAACTATTAGGGAAGTAACATATGACAATGGCTAGTTCCGACATCTAGATCCCCTCTACCGTCTGTGACTCGCCCTAATGGGAAGACCGTGAAATGTGATGAATTATATGAGGATTAGCTCATCTAGATGTATGAACATGTGTTCTTGGTGGACTTGTACAAATTCGAACTGACCGATTTTCATGTCATTTGGGAATGGACTAGTTAGTGAAATATCAGGCCCAAATAAACTATCCAAAACAAAGAATCACCCTAAGGGGGCCCAATGGGGAGAAAGTAGTTCACAAAAGGAAGGTCCCAAAAAGTGGACTGAAGCTTATCACCGCCATGAAAGCCCACAAGCTATTAGGATGAGGATGTGAAGGATTCCTATGTAATGTAGTAGAAACCGAGGCTGCCAAGCCATCCCTCTAGGACATTCCAATAGTTCGAGAATTTTCGGGTGGTTTCCCAGAGGAGATCCCTGGCATGCTACCCTTAGAGAGAAAGAATTTTGCATTGATTTAGTACCAGGGGCAACCCCTATTTCTAAAGTGCCTTATCGAATGGCACCAGGGGAGCTTAAGGAGTTAAAGACTCAGCTTGATGAGCTATTAGAAAAGGGGCATATCCGGCCTAGTATGTCTCCATGGGGAGCCCCGGTGTTGTTTGTGAAAAAGAAGGATAGAACCCTAAGATTGTGCATACACTATAGGAAGTTAAATAAGATAATGGTCAAGAACCATTCCCTTTTGCCCAAGATAGATGATCTCTTTGAGCAACTTAGAGGTGCGGGACCTTCTCTAAGATAGATCTTCACTCAGGGTATCACCAACTCTGGATGAAGGATGAGGACATACCCAAGACTGCTTTCCGTACTCGATATGGGTATTATGAGTTTCTAGTGATGTCTTTTGGGCTTATAAATGCCCCAGGAGCATTTAGAGATCTCATGAATAGGGTCTTCAAACCTTACCTGGATCAGTTTGTAGTGGTGTTTTTGGATGACATACTGATTTTATTCAAGAACTCCAGAAGAACATACCCACCATTTGAGGATCGTCCTAGAAGTGCTAAGGAAGAATGAGTTATATGCCAAGTTAAAAAAAAGTGTGAGTTTTGGTTGGGTCAAGTGCCATTTTTGGGGCATGTAATGTCTAATGAGGTAGAATCTATGGATCTCCAGGAGATAGAGGCTATAACGAAGTGGCTAAGACCTAAGAATTTGATGGAGGTGAGAAACTTCTTGGAATTGGCAGGGCACAATCGTCGGTTCATTTAGAACTTCTCAAAGATCGCCACTCCCCTCACCAACTAGACAATGAACGTTACCAAGTATAAGTGGATAGATCGGTGTGAGGAAGCTTCCAAGAATTTAAGAAGAGGCTGACGAGTGCATCTATATTGGCCTTACCCACCAGTAGGGGTGTTCATGATTCGGGTACTTGAACCAAAAGTGATTTTGGTTTGGGTCACTTTTGGTTCGGGTATCCAAAATTTCACATCGGGAAATTTGTGAACCATATCTAAACCAAAATATCGGGTAATCGAAATTCGAGTAGCTGATAATTTTGGTTCGGGTTCTTGGTTATCCAATAACCCATTTTTCCTAAAATTCTTTTTCCTACTTTGTTTAATAATTTTGTTGTATCCATAATACAATTATTTCTATTTATGCTATAAAACATTGTCGTATTACGTCAAGTTGTACTTGAAATTTACTAGAAAATATAGCAATATTACTCGATATCTTACCATCATTTATATTTTTACTAGTCTGGGCCCGTGCTTTGCATAGAGCATGTTCAAATAGACATTTTGTAGATGTGTTATCGAAATAATGAATGAATAGTTAAGGTAGACATGATTAATATTATTGGTTAGAAGAGATAATGGAAAAATTTAATAAAAAAGTTAAGTATACAGCAACTTCGTGCATAATCAATGGGATTAACAATTAAAGATTATATGATTATGGAAAAAGTCTATATAAGTATGATGGAGACAGTAGATAGTGAATTTATTATAAAACATGCTAAATTGGGTGATGATAAGTTAATCTATGACGCCAATGACGAAAAATTGACCACCTCGTCTTGTTGGTGAGCAAAAATTTATGAAGTCGTTAATTGTCTAGTGAATTTAGGTAGAAACCATTTTGAAGTTGGTTTGGTTTGAGTTTCGTATGTAACAGGAATAGAATTTGTCTTTCAATGAAGATAATTTGAACATTATACTTATGCTAATATATAACTTTTTTGGCTATTTAAAGTGGCCCATTAGGGGGTGCCAACATAATTATGTGTTCATAGTTTGTACATTTGATTTTTATGTCAACTCAGTAGTTTCATGGGTTTTGATATAACCTTCCCACACCCTTATATTGTCTTGCAAGAGATGGGTTGAGTTCAGATTTATTGGTTGAGATATTTCTTAGTTTGAAGTGTTATGGCGATTTGGGACATTTTATTTTAAACGATAAAAGATTAATTATAATTTTAGGTATTTTATGAACAGAATTTGATTATTGGATTTGTATGGTTTAAAAGAAAACCAAAATTATTTCATTTTTTCTTGTGCGTTAAATAGATTAGATTTTGGTCAATTTATTTGAAACGTTAAAACATTAATTGTACTTTTCAGATTTACATGAATTAAATTTAATTATAAGATATGTATGCTTTGAAATAGCAAGAAAAATATTTTGTTTATTCCCTTCTGTTAAATAGATTATATTAAATATGAAAGAAATTCAACTTCGCGAGCCTAATATGATGATCGTGTTTTATTTTTAATTTTTTTATATTTCACGTTCAATCCTTGCAATATGTTATATTATACTTACAATATGTAATTTTTTAGTGCAACCCTTACATACATATGATCATAATTCATATTAATTACGTTATCAAATTCAAAGAGAAAGATAATGGCAACGATGAAGACAATGACAATGACAACAATAATAGTAATAATGAAAATAATCATGAAAATCGTATTTATATTTATATTGTCTCTAATAGTACATGCTCAAATGTATATTTGTATCGAAAAAGACAAAATAATAATAATAATGGAAATCAAATATGGTTATTATTTCTATATACATGTGTATATTATATTATGTGTTAATGATAAGGTGTCACTAAGGTTTTACGGCTTGTTTAGTAATTATAATTCGGTTTTCTTAAGTCAAACTTCTAAAACATGAACTTATTATACAATAATGAAATAATGAAAGCTTTTATATCCATTATAATCCCTTAATCTCTCTTTGATTATTAAATTATCATAGTCAATATTGACTATGTTATCAAATTTAAAGAGGAAGACAATATCGCCGACAACGACAATGATGACAATAACAATAACAATAATAACGGAAATAATCATGGATATCATATTTATTTTTCATACATGCTCTAATTTATATTTGTATTGAAAAATACAAAATATTAATAATAATCATGGAAATCAAAAATGTTTATTATTTCTTTATAATTGTGGGAAAAATCACTGCCAGGTACCCCACTTTGTGTAGAAATCATAACTAGGGGACTTTATTATTAAAATATATTTAAAAGTACACAATATTCCGTGGAAACTATTTTAAAAGGACAATTCATTGTTTACATTTTCTTTTAAGCCCTTAAACTTTTTATATTTACAAATCTACCCTCAATCCTTAAAAACTTACTTTCGAAAAATTGAAAAAAATGTTTGTAGTTTTTTGCTCACTAATAGATCTCAATGTTCTCTTTCATCTAGTATCAGAGCCACATGCACAAAAATAATTAAGATTATTAAGTTAATTAATGATTGATTAAGCTAATTATCTGTGATTAGCTAAGATTAATGCTTGAACCATCATCTGCTTGCCCTGGACCTAATTATTCACATATTGTTCACTCACCGGAAGGTAATATCTCATTAGCACCTTAACTAAACTATATCACTGATATAATTTTAGAATTAAAGGCTGAATTAGCTAAAATTAAGACTGAACTGAAAGACCTTAAGAATCAGTTAACTGTTGTACATCTTTATCTTATTAATGAAGTTAGACATAATGAAAAAGCTAGTCCTAGAATTAGCACTCCTTTTCAGCATAAATATCCCTTCCAAAATCCAAAAAATAAGATTCCATTTCCTTTACAAGTGGTAAAACTTCAAAAAGAAATAGGAGAGCAATCTGGAGAGAAATCGACTGAAAAGAAAGAAAAAGAAGATGGAGTATAAGCAACATTCCCTTGAAGAACTACAAAAAATGTTTGATAAAGAAAAAATTCCAAAGAACTAAACAAAATCATGAACGCTATTAGTGATAAATGTGATATTTTGTCTGATGATAATGAAGAGACTAATAATGTCCAACTAGAAGAAGAAATATATCAGCAAATGAATCTTATTAAACTCGATGATCTTAATGCGTTAACATTAGAAGAAATTAAATGAAAATTAGATAAAAAATATGGTAAAATGGTTGCGGAAAATGAGATTAACGAGATCGAAGAAGAAATTGACGTATATGAAACGGAGACTAATCTTGTTAATAATGTCGTTCCTAAACCTGAAGAATTTGGTGAATCTTCCAGAAGAAACACTCATTTCTTAAGACCTAGGTATGTTCCTGCAGGACGAACAAGCAATTTTTCCTTCGGGTTTATCCCAAGGAAAACTACCACCTATGAAGAAATTGGTCTCACCCTAATTAGCCAAACTGGTTATATCTTAAATATTGATGGAGCCCATAATAGAGAAGCGATACTTGAGCATTGGAAAAGAGGAATGAACAGTATCTTAAACCTAAATACTACATGGACTGCAGCAAATTTTCTAAATTACGTTGAACATAGTTTCTCTGGCACTGTAGCTGACTGGTATGATTCACGAAGTGAAGATGGTAAAAGTACATTAAAAACGATGGAAACACCAGCTGCTATGTTTAGAAGTCTGTGCAAAGAAATTAAAACTGAATTCATCGGAGCTAAAATTGATTCTGAAGAAAAAGCACGAGAATGGTAAAGAAAAATTAACAACATAGAACTATGGGATATGAGATACCTAGAAAATTATATTGCAGAATTTAGTCAATATTACTACAAAATTAGGCATAATGAAAGCAATCTTGGCATGTTCTATGACAAGTTGACATATCCTATAAATTCTATAATTAATGAAAAATATATGGCATGGTTAGAACGAACAGATGTTGTTGATACCCTTGGTTCAAGAATTTCTTATCTACAAAAATGGGTCAATGAACAATGCCTTGATCTGCAAAAGCAAAAGAAAATTAAGAAGTAGTTCTTAACATGCTGGGATTCACCTCACCAGTGGGGAAAAGAACTTGAGAAAAGAAGAAAAAGAAAATTCTATAAGAAAAAGAGTTTTAACAAGCAGAGAGGCGAAAAGTATAGAAGAAAATATTACAACAAACTAAGTCCTAAAAAGTGTAGATTTTTTAGGAAAGCTGCTCATTGCCCAGTAGGTAAAAACAACTATAAATGTTGTGCATGTGGAGAAGTAGGGCATTATACTAATGAATACAAAAACAGAAAGAATAATAAACTTATTGAAACATTGGAAAGCCTAGATTATATTGAGCTTAGTGACGATGAGGCTTTAGACCTAACCCTAGGCAATAACAAAGGAATTGTTAAAATTATAGAGGACAATAAATATGAAGAAAGTGATTATGAAGAAACTTGCCATATGATGGAAAGTAGCTCAGTAAGCCTTAGTGATCTCCAAGGAGAAGAGTTTGTAGTAGACAATGATCATGAAAAAGTTAAAAAAGATTGGGTTCTACCTATAATCCAAAAAGATATGATCTATAAAAAATCTATTTTTCAATTAAAAAGCAAATATGTATATGAAATGATGGAAGAAGATATGGAAATAAAGGATTGTGAGTATGACGTTGGGGAAGTTAATCTTATTAATTGGGAGAATATCCTTAAGCATAACAAAGATAGAAAATATAGGTACATCTATGTCAGAAGTGTCCAAATTCAAATCACTCCATTACAATATTATGGTAAACATATAGATCTTTATGCTTTACTCTGTGATATTAGACACATCAAATTTAATAATTAGATAATCACAGGGATAAAAACCAATTTATGTAATGGGTCAATAGGTTTTAACTGTCGACCTAGATATTACGTAAGTCTAAAAGATAAATTTGCTAAAAACGTCCTATACCTTAAGATAAAAACAGTTGGGATAGACATGAAAAGAGGAGGATATCCTTTAAGGATATTTTGGAAAATTATCTACAAGCTAGATAATATGATAGACCCTAAGACTAAGGTAACAATGATAGAACCAGAAAAATTTGAGAGTCCTACCCCTATGCAAAAGATCCAGAGAATCAAGTCCAATCCACAAGAGATAAAACTCGATCAATCTTGGATATCTAGCTTTGCCAATCCTACAAAGATTAATAAAAAAAATATAATAAAAATTCATGAGGAAGGTAAGATCACCATTAAACCTCAACTATTAAGAAGCGTGAGTACAAGATCAGATTGGGGAGAAGGATCTTCATCCGCTAAAGAAGAGCTTAAAGAAGATGATACAATTAGCATAACCAGTGAAATGAGTAGAATGAGTTTTGAGGCTGCAAGACCCAGTTTAGATCGGGTAACAAGTCTAGATAGAAAAGTCATTGGGTACAAAACTAGAACTGTTAGTAAACCTATCTATGAGGATGAATTAGTTAAGAATCTGACTATGGAAATATCCTATGAAGCTACCAACACAAATCCTAATAGCATCTATATACCAATAAAGATATGTTTAGAGGGATATAATAAATATGAATTATGTGCTTACATAGATAGTGGTTGTTCCGTATGCTTTGAAAAAAGATCATTATTTCTCGAATTTATGTGGAAAAGAGCTAAAAATCCTTTACAAGTAAGGATAGCTGATAATAGTGTTATGAGCCATAATGGAGCCATAGAAGGATTATCCATGGAATTAGGAGGAGTTTAATGTATTATACCAGTTTTATGGGCTACTGATCAACCCTCTCATGATATGATTATTGAAAATAATTTTCAAAGGTTATATTCTCCTTGCACTCAGACTATAAACCAAATAATATTTACAATTAATGGCCACTCAGTTCCTATTGAAAAATTAAGTAAGGCTTATACTCATTAGAAAATTAAATTTATATGCAGCCAACGTGGTGAAAAGGTAATGCCTGCACAGCGAGAAGTAGCACTAACAATTTCATTACTCGAGTTATCTGTTAAAGAGCAGATTGTTGAACAACAAGAACAATTGTGTAAAGAACTCTACTCTGATAACCCTCTAAAATTTTAGGATAAACATAAAACATTTGCTAAAATCACTTTACTAAATCCCAACACTATAATTCGAGTCAAATAAATGGTGTATACCCACCAGGATATCCAAGAATTTGATAAATAAATTAAAGAACTTCTTAACAAAGGATTAATTAGAAACAGCGAGAGTCCTCATACTAGTCCTGTTTTCATGGTAAGAAATCATGATGAAGAAAGAAGAGGAAAAGCTAGAATAGTAATCAATTACAAAAAGTTCAATGATAATACTGTTTTTTATGGTTATTATATTCCTAACAAAACAGTCCTTTTTAACAGAATTCAAGGAGCCTCTTGGTTCTCGAAAATAGATTGCAAAAGTCGTTATCGGCAGATAAAAATGGATGAGGAAAGTATTCCTTTAACTGCATTTAATGCCCCACAAGGACATTATGAATAGATAGTAATGCCATTTGGTCTTAAAAATGCACTTCAAATATTCCAAAGAAGAATGGATAATATCTTCAAAGATCTTAATCATTGTTGTCTAGTATACATTGATGATATCCTTATCTTTTCCAAAACTATGGAGCAGCATAAACATGATGTATTAGCTATCACCCAGAGATGCATTGACCATGGTATTATACTAGGGAAAAACAAGTGTATTTATGCTGAACAAGAAATTGAATTTTTAGGTTTAGAAATAAAAGCTGGACAGATTATTCTACAAAAACATATTCTGGAAAAAATAGAAAATTTTCCTTAAAAAATTGATGATAGGAAGCAACTAAAAAGGTTTCTAGGGTGTTTTACCTATGCTTCTGATTTCATTAAAGATTTAGCTAAACTAAGAAAAACATTATAGCAAAAACTCAAGAAAGATGTTAGCTGGACATGGATTATTAACGATACAAAGATTGTTTAAAATTTCAAGAAGATGTGTAAAAATCTTCCTGTCCTTAATTCGCCTAACGAAGAAGATGATTTAGTTCTTGAAACAGATGCCAGCAATGAACACTGGAGTGCAGTACTTAAAATCAAAGAAGGAGAAAAACTATGCAAATATTGCAATGGAAGTTTTAATAAAGTAGAATACAACTATCCCACGATGGAAAAAGAAATTCTTGCAGTCATAAGGGGAATTGAAAAATTCTTAATCTTTTTAGCCCTTAAACCTTTTCTCATTCGAAATGATTACAAAGGAATACTTGGTTTTGTGAAAAAGAATTTATCAAATATGCAAGCATAGGGGCAACTCCTGCATTGGCAATTATAGCTTAACCAATTTTCCTTCCCTATTGAACATATGCAGAGATTGAAGAATTCTCTGGCACATATTCTAACTCGAGAACTCGCCAATGGTGATCATGAAAGTCGACCTCCTGCCAGAAAAGGAGGAAATCCTTAATGAATTGCCACTTCTACCAGAACGGGTTACACCTTTTAGTAAAGTCCTTATTGATAACTTGGAATTTCATACAAAAAGTAGATCACGCTTTGGTCTACTTTCTACTACCTTCCTAATAGCCCGAAGATTTTCCCTTCTAGAATTACAAATTAGCTATCTTCGGTGTCCTTATGATATCCAAGAAAAAATAAGTTCTCATATCCAAGAAAAATGGTTTAATAAATAGTATGCAGCCTGCATCGACTTTTATCATCATTATTCCTATAATATTTGGGAGTCTTGGAGTACAATGATCTATTTTTCCAACAGATCTGGAGTTGGAGGCATTTGTTTTCCAGCCAATTCATTATCTCCCTGTGATCTTGTCTTCAAAGCCTGGAAGTATGGGTGGTACTTTACTTCTCAGAAGTCGCAGATCCAAATTTTCCATTTTTTTCAACCTTAACTACGTTCCAACAATACATGTTCAAAAGGTTCCATTGGATTCTTAAATCTCCTGAAGGACAAACAAAAATTCCAGTTCGCAGATACCTAACTTTGGAGGTTTACAGCGCCCTAATTGAATATGAAAATGGAAAAGCCAAACTAGCCCATTATCTTGTCCAACTCATTGATTGTGACGATCCCAGTTGTCAACGACAAAATTGGATTCATGGAGATCCGGTAAATATAGTTATTGATCCTGCATTAGCAAGGGCTATTGGATTTTTTAACATTTATCATCAATGTTGGGCACTGATTAAAAAAGGAAAAACGTTAATGCATTGTGGAAACACTACTTTCGCCTATGGTAACGAGTTCAAAGAATACATGAAAGTGGATGGTACAGAAGCAGAAGATATTTTTGATTACCTCTTTGATGTTGGAGCCGAAAATTTTGTATCAGAAAACGGAAAAAAATATCTCCTTGAGTTATTTGAAGAATATGATCCAGAACACTTTAACTAAATCAATAAAGATTTTGGTGATTATCTAGATAATGATGGTCTGGAAGATATAATTGGAGATGAAGGCATGTAGAATCTCAATAATGAAGACTAGTCTTGTCATTCTAAAAAGGCTATTCCGTTATTGTATTATTGTGACAAGTGTCTGGTCTGTAAAATAAAGTATGTACTGTAGCCGACAGTGTACTGTATACAACTGTAGCCATGTGAAAAATCTTTATATACTATAGCCTTCAGGACATCCTATGTACCCCCCATCCCCTCTATAAATAGAGAGGTCGAGAGCTGAGAAGGATATAGTCATTTGAGCATTCTTGAGCAAGAGAGAAGCTGAGATTCTCCATTTCTTCATGAGCAAGCATCTCTAATGATCTTAGCTTAAGTTTCTCTTCAAAGCATTTCATTGTAATATAACCACTTTCAAGCTTTTAATAAAAGAAGTTTCCCAGTAGGGAACGTTATCCAATTGAACCTTATGTCTTAAATATTATAGGTTCTTGATTAAAGTTCCACTATCCTTGAAAAAGATTAAAAACTTGATTAGTGACTACGGTTTGAGGTAGGAAACGAAACAAGTCTGTGCTGTGCTTGATCTAAGGAAGGTGGTGTTGAGATTAGCAATCTCTGTAAACCGAAAGTTAGAGGAATGCCGGAGTCCAGCACCGACTACGTTTAGGTAACGGTCGAAACTCTCTAATTAAGTTTTAATTATTTTGCTAAGCATGGTGGGCCTATAACCACAGAAATTATAATATATAAGATATAAGTAGTAGATTGTGATAACTAGTACCAGTAAAGTCATTATAAGAAGTTAAATTAGTTAAAACAAGCATATTTTCCGAAAAAACCCCTAAAAATAGCTTATTTACATGTTTTTCCTATTCCAGGGACTATTTTGCAATTTCTGAAAGTTCAGGGACTAAGTTACAAAGAAAAATCTCGACCAGTAACTAGTTCGAAAAAATATTGTCCCCTATTAATAGTTTACCCAAAATAGTAGGCACTTTGGAATACATTCTAAAAACATTGACCCCTAATAATCATTTCCAATGAATTAAGGTACCCCAGAGTCACAAATTGATAATTATGTACATTATATTATGTATGTGTTAATAACAAGATGTCACATGAGGTTTCATGGCTTGTTCAGTAACTATAATTTGGTTTTCTTAAGTTAAAACTTGTGAAACATGAACGTATTCTATAATAATGAACTGATAAAAATTTTTATGTCCATTATAATCTTTTAATCTCTAACTGATAATTAGATGATCATAATTAATATTGACTGTGTTATCAAATTTAAACAGAAAGATAACGATGACAGTGATGATGACGACAACAATAACAATAGTAACATTGGAAATAATCATGGAAATCATATTTATTATTTTATTGTCTCTAATAATACATGCTCAAATTTATATTTGTATTGAAAAATACAAAATATCAATAATAATTATAGAAATCAAAATTTTTTGGCCCATACGAGCCACAAAGGGTAATACGATACAATGAAGGAGGAGGAATCAAACCTAAGACCTAATGAGCCCAGTAAAGAAAGAGAGATTATTGCATGTGCTATCTATTAAGGCGGTTATCGAAATAAATCCAAGGGCTGAGATTACTTAAGATTTTGATCAACAGTTGTGAACCAACATATATTCGAAATTCATTCTCATGCTAGGATTTTCCATTTCCTCAACACTAAACCCCTTACACATTTTAGCATTTATACTATAAAGATTAGCCCATACCTCCATAAGGCCTAAACTTATTAACATCATATTCATGCCCAACCAATTCAAACTAAATAATGCGACAAAGTCAAAGTACTTGTCCTCTTCGGGTTTAGGAATATTTGATATACAAAGTCTTTAGGGAATGGATAATATAAAAAAAGTTTTGAAAAAATTTTAAAAAACGTTTCGGGTTTTCGGGGTACCCGAATTCTCAAAACGTCCGAACCGTATCCGAGCCAATAAACCAAAAAAATATTGGCTCGGATACCCGAAACAAAATTTACAAATATTTCGGTTTAGGTACGTAAAATTTCAAATCGGGTAGCGAGTTTTCGGTTCGGGTTATTGGTTAGGGATATTTTTCAACACCTCTATCCGCCAGCGACAAGGACTTTGTGGTGTATAGTGATGCGTCCAAAAATGGATTGGGGCGTATGCTGATACAGGATGATTGTGTCATAACTTATGCCTGGTGACAACTAAAGACTCACAATTTACAACTAGCAACTATAGTGTTCGTGCTGAACATTTGGAGACACTACTTGTATGGGGTGCACTGCGAGATCTTCACTAATCACCAAAGTTTAAAATACTTGGTCTCACAAAAGGACCTGAACCTGAGGCAGATGAGGTGGTTGGAATTCCTTAAGCACTATGATAAAAACTTCTAATATCACCCTAGAAAGGCGAATGTAGTAGCGAATGCATTAAGTCGTAGGCTATACCCAACTCTCAATAGCTTGTTAGTACTACCTAGGGATTTGTGCAAGGATTTCTAGAAACTGGAGCTTAACGTGGTGACAATGGAAACTAGACCTATACTATATACACAGGAGGTACAGCCTACCCTTATTGAAGAAATTAGAGCCGCCCAGAGCATGGACCCGCAATTGGATAGGATCAAGACAGATGTGTTAGCAGGAAAGGCACCTGGGTTCGTGATTCATGAGGATGGGATGCTAAAGTTTCAGAATTGGATATGCATTCCCGCCATAGAGGAACTCAAAAGAAAAATCCTAGATGAGGGACATAACACCGCACATTCTGTTCACCTTGGTGGGAACAAGCTATATAAGGACCTGAAATGAACTTTCTGGTAGAGCAATATGAAACAAGAAGTTGTGGACTATGTAGCGAAATGTCTTACATGTCACTCAGTAAAAGCGGAACATCAGAGGCCCGCAAGACTCTTATGACCCTTGGAAATCCCTGAATGAAAATGGGATTCGGTCTCCATGGATTTTGTATCAGAATTACCACCCACTCAGAGGAAGAACAACGCGATATGGGTTATCGTGGATCGACTCACGAAGACGGCTTACTTCATAGCCATGAGAAATACATGGACTCTGGATCAGCTGGCCTAAGCCTATCTAGAGAAGATAGTTTGATTGCATGGTGTACTAAGCTTGATAGTGTCAAACTGGGACATAAGATTCCAATTGGGATTCTAGCAGAAGTTGCAAGAAGCGTTCGGGATACTGTTACGCTTCAGTACACCCTTTCACCTAGCCACGAATGGGTAGATGGAGAGAACAATTCAAACTTTGGAGGATATGCTGCGAGCATACACTTTAGATTGACACGTTTTCTTACAACAACAGCTATCATGCTAGCATCGGGATGGCCTCGTACGAAGCACTGTATGGCCGATAGTGCAGGACTCCATTGTGTTGGTAGGAGATTGACGATACACTGACCATTGAACTAAAGCTGATCCAGGCAACTACTCAGAAGGTTAGAATAATCCATGAACGAATGAAAACGGCCCATAGTCGACAAATGGGTTATGCGGACCGGAGGCGCAGACCCTTAGAGTTTGAGGTGGGAGACTGAGTGCTCCTACGAGTGTCTCCAACTAAGGGCATCACAAGATTTGGTGTGACGGGCTAGCTTAGCCCTAGATATATCGAGCAGAACCCTATTGTTCAACGGGTTGGGGAGATGACGTATCATTTAGAACTGCCACCTGAGATGCCTAGGGTACATAATGTCTTCAATGGGTCGCAGTTGCGCAAGTATGTCCCTAACCCATCCCATGTTACCACGTCAGATCCGATACAACTAAGGAAAGAATTGTCTTATAAGGAATAGCCAGCTTGCATTCTACACTGCAGGGAAAAGCAGTTTCATATGAAGACAGTGCCCTTAGTAAAAGTTCTGTGGGTAAATCATGAGACGTCGGAAGCCACATGTGAGCCAGAGCAAGGGATACAATCAAAGTACCCCTGCCTATTTGAATGAGGAGGTGCGTGCGAAGTTTTAAGGACAAACTTCCTTTAAGAGGGGTAGAATGTGAAGCCCTAGATATTTTTTTCTTTGATTTACTTATATATATATATATATATATATATATATATATAATATATATATATATATATATATTATATATATATATACATATATATACATATATATACATACATACATATATATGTATATATATATTATATATATATATATATATATATATATATATATATATATATATGCATATGTACTCTTATTTATTTGGTTAATTTTAATTGATACGATATCGACCGACCTAGTATGCTTGAGCTCATACTGTTTACTTTTTTTGGATGATTTTTGCAAAATAGTCGAGGATTAGTATAGTGGTTCGAGTCAGGGGGTTCAAAAAAAATGAAAAAATTAAAAAGGGGAAATTGATGAGGGAGCCACGGCGGTGAGTGGGGGGAAGGGGGAAAGAAACCCTAGTTTTCTTTTTCAAATTTCCCTCTTGCTTCGTCCTCACTCTCTCACACACCCCCTCTCTCTTTTTCTCTCTCTCACTTGGCCTCCCTCTCTCATTGCCACACACATACACACACTCTCTCTCTCTCTGGTTCTCTCACTCCATCACCGGTGCTCTCTTTCTTCTCCTCGCCCTAGCCGCCGCGCCGCCGTTCTCTTTCCTCTCCCACTCTTTCGGTTCGAATTCGGTAAGTGTGAAATTCTTGGGTTACTAATGAATAGATTATTGATTAGTGAATGTTTCCTAGTGAAAACTTCGTATATCAATATTGAAGGTTGATTTCTTTATTCACTATCCTAGGAAGTTCGGAGAGGAACATCAAGGTGGGGGAGCAATACAACTTAAGGTTTTTCCTTCATTTGTGAATCGTTTCAAGGTAAAGATTCACCCTTTTGTTATGGCTTGGGTTTTTTGAGGATTAGGGATAGTGGGTTTTTGGGTGAGGGTGATATATTCATGTTTAGTAAAGGAATTTCAAATGAGATTAGTTGGAAATAAGCTTAAAGAACATAGTATGAATACTGTTATGTTCATCCAGATTTAGGGTTGACTTCACGAATTTACTGGGATGATCGGATTTTCCAAAAATTATGAAAACATTATGGAAGGTAGATTTATATGTCCTATGAGTAAAAATTTTCAATTTCTTGAATCGGAGTTGAAACGAGGAAGTTGTAACTAAATTATCGAGACTGTGTGAAACTGTTAGTAATAGGGACAGTGTAGAAAATTTGGAAAATTCGAACTAGTTCGGCTCAAATTCTGCCTAGGGTTGCATTAATGAAAGTTATAGTTCACGACTTAGCCTTTCTAGATTGGGATTAATCATAAAATTTCAATGTTAGAAGTGGAAGTTATGGCCGTGGAAAGTTAGAGGAAAAACCTAGGAGAAATCTGGGCAGTGAACTATGATGGTGTGTGTGGAGTTTTTAAGATTCATAACTTCGTAAAAATTTAATTGATGTTTGGACTTGGTTGTCGGGTGTAATTAGAGGCTTAGAAAATTATTTTCGGTGTAATTGGGTTATCGAAAGTTGGGCTAAATATTGGTACTAATAGACCACTATTGTGTGTAACAATTTAAGGCAATCTAGCGTTCGAGCTCAAGCTTAGGTGGCACATTTTAGCAGGTAACAATAATACCCTAACCCTTCCCCATATCCTTTGGAAAACATGACCTGTGAGTTTGTTTAAAAGTTGTTTTGAATGTGTTTTGTGTTAATGCTCGGGGGATTTTCGCTGGGGAATGTGTGATGAGATCTTTTTATGATTTATGTTGAAATGTTTTGTTAAACCAGTGAATGCATGGGTTTGTTGTACTGATTTTGTTGTGAAAGTAATGAGGAAATGTTTTTGGAACAGAATGGGTCGGGTTGGGTTATATGTTGGCTAAAAGTCAATGATAACTATGAATGTGTAAGTAATTAGCTAAATAGGTGGGACTAAGGAGTTATACTCTTGTATTATTGAAGGCCATCAGCCTTTCCTGGGTAAAGTACATGCATGTGAGCAGCCATATGTCTTCTTGTGGATAGACGTGGCCTAGGCTAGCGATAACCATCCATATTGATGGTAGGCCAGGATATAGTTAAGTGGTAGCCGTCTAAGTTGATAGTGGACCAAGTTATGGTTAAGTGGCTGCGTTAAACCCAAGCGCAGGCCATGAGACCTAGTGGGATCACTCACCCTTGTGAACCTGAAATTGAATATATGGAACTTGGATTGCTATGTGTTTCTGTTGAGGATGTTGAAGTACTTTGAACTTCTCGTGTTGTTCCCTACCCCTAAAATGATTCGGAACAAATTTGTGTGCGTGTTTTGACTATTAGGGGTGATTGTTATTGAGTTTATCTCATTTTTTAGAATGTTTTGTTTTCAGGTGAAGTGCACGAGCATGGGGATGGGAACTCAAATTAGTGTAAGGCTGTGAAATAGGATTTAGTCAAATTCATTCAATTTCTATTTAAACTTATTTTAAGGATTGTGGTTCAGTTTTGACTTTGTTATGTTGTTGTAAGACTCGAATTGGCATTATGATTTGATAATATAGCTGCATTGGATTCTTGGTTGATACTCAGCCTGGTATTTCCAAGAAGGAAATAAGAGTGTAACACCCCACTTAGGTTTTTCCGCTGTCACGTAGGGTAATATTAATAATTAAAAGAGATTAGAAATTCGAGGTGTTACAAGCTTGTACACAAGTGTGATATGCATGATAGATCTTTGTCCTAAATGTGTCATTTTGGGCCCTAATTCTAACTCCGATAGTTCATTATAGCTGCACAATCCAGTCCTTATTTACATTTTATTATTATCTTAGGATCTTAGTCTTCCATAATTGACTTTCCCACTTGTTTATATACATAGTTACTTTTATTTTCGCTTTCAGAAAAATAAAAAGTATAAAAAAAGATCTAAAAATAGTATTAGAGTTGGAAGTGACAAGTATCCCTTTGAGGTATGCGCTATTCGATGCCACCCTTTGGGGCAATACTTCTACTGAGAAAGCTTCCTTTCTAAGTTGATAAGTCAATAATATAGTTTATCTTAGTCAAGTGAGATTGAGTTGGATTGTGGTAAGCCTAACTCCTAGGATGATGATGCAGTTACACACCAAGCAGTAGGATGGATTCAAAGTTTTGATGTACTATGGGATCAAAAGTTGACGCTTTGATTCATCCGTAGAAATTAAGGCCTTGATGTGTATGGTCTATTTATATACAAGCTAATATCTTTATTACAAGGGTGATTGGTTGGTTAGAATGTATACAGTTTTCTCCCTCGCACATATTTGTTTTTTATTTATAAACCCTAAAAGATTTCCTCTTTCTTATTTCCTTTCTCCTTTTTTTTCTTCTTCATGATTTTATGGATATATCTTCTGCAAACCTGCACGAGACCTTAATCATCCACTTGGGGGAACCAAGAGGTTTAAAGGGCTTGTTGCATACGATAAATGCAACCGTGATTCCTGCGAAAGTGAGTTAGGTCATTAGGTTGCTTTTTCTTTGTTTTGCTCGAGGATGAGCAAAAGTTTGGTGCAGGGGTATTTGATAAACCACTACTTTGACCTTATTTTGCCCCTTTATTTGAGCCATTTCACCTTTACTTTTATATTGGATCTTGATGAGAAAGGATGAAGTGTGCTTTCCTTCGTTCATATGGTGCTTATAGAAGTGTTTTTCTTACTTTTAGGAAGTCTTGCCAAGGAAATGAGAAATTCACAAGTGCAGATGCAAAGGAAAGCCATGGGGATATTTTTAAGAAAGAAAAGATGTCTGATGAAGTTTTGACGGCCAAAAGAGCAAGATAGAAGAGCCCAAGAACGTGCACAATTGGCCGTGCATTAAGTGTCATGGATCACTCTAGAATACTGTATAGTGCCCTGGATTTCTCTAGTTTTCTCTACAGTATGTTCTAGAGGGTTCCAGAGGGTTTCACACAATTCCACACTTGTGTAGAATCTTAGATATTTGTAAAGAATATTCTGGATGTACGATCTTAGCCGTAGTATCAAATAGATCTCCACCATCCATTAAGGAGGTGGATTAGTATGTACCGCTGACGGGAGCTCATTCGTACACTAAGCATTCCAAGTGCAATATAAAGTATTTTCCTAAACTCTCTCTCTTTGTATTTTCTCTCTCGAAGCTCTCTTGAGTAGTTGTGTGCTTGCTTAATCTTTCAAGTCTAAGTTAGCATCACTTAAGGCTTACTAGTAAATTAAGGAAGGATCCCGAGTGAGTTTGCTAGTGCCGTATGGGTTTGAGCTTGAGTGAAATTATCAACTCATGACAGTTGGTATCAGAGCTAAGTTTTTATTTTGGGAGATCATAGCTTCAAGTGTGAGAGATGTTAACCATCAACAAGGTGGTAAGAAGAGTAATAACAAGAACAAGGACATGATGGGCCTTATTGAAGAATGGCTTATGGAGATCAACACCACCATATCGGCCCTAACGAGTAGGGTAGATGACATGGACAGATGCATAGATGTGCTCGAAACCATAGGGGACTTGGATGAGCTTTTTGGGGAGATGTTAACAGCTATGACCTCCATAGTAGCCACCATCAACAAGGAGAGTCATGCCCTTCAAGCGTCGGAGGCCGCCAAGGATGGCGAACTCCAAGCTTGTAAGACCAAGTTTGAGGTTGCAAGGCCAACATTAAGGCTTGCAAAGACAAGGTTGAGGCATATAAGATAAGGATCGAGACCCTTGAGGCTTATCTTAAGGTGTGCATGGCTGCACTAGCCTATGGTGGGGCCGTCCAAGTACCCACCGCTCCAAAGGGGAACGCTCCAAGACCTCCCACCTACCGTAGAGCTAGGAATGCAAGGGATATCGACAACTTCCTTTTGGGACTTAAGGCGCACTTCAGGGCAATAGGCATCGAGGATGATGCTCAAAAGGTGAGTAATGTTGGCTTCTCACTTAAGGACATTACTGTTATTTGGTGGCGTTGCAGGTGTGACGACGTCTGTAGAGGATCTGGTCCCATCAACACAGGGGATGAGTTCAAGAGGCAATTCAAGAAGCAATTCTACACCAAGGATGCCAAGAATGGGGAAAGGGCTAAGTTAAGACACCTCCAATGCAAGCAGGGTTACATTCGGGAGTACATCAAATAATTCCAAGAGCTTCTTTTGAAAATTCCAAGCATAGGGGAGCAAGATGCGCTATTTTGCTTCCTTGATAGCCTATGTGTGTGGGCCAAGATAGAACTTAAGAGGCGTAGTGTACAAGACCTCACCTCTATGATTACTATCGTCGAGACCTCAATCAAGTTCAAGAATGAGTCCTCCAAGGGACAAAACAAGGGGACAAGTGGTAGCGGCAAAGGTGGTGGAGATTGGGATAAGTCTCCTAGGAGTGACAAGCCATTCACACCAAGAGACAAAGAGAAGGGAAAGAAGGATGAGGCTCCGAGGAACTACTTAGGCTTCTTATACAACAGACCTCACGGAGTTTTCGAGTATCCAAAACGAGGCAAGCTTGCTGCTCTTGTCTAAGAGAAGGAAAGGCAATAGGAAGAAAGGAAGATAGCTTCCATGAAGCTGCTCAATGCTACGCAAGCAAAGGTGGAGGGCAATATCATGGACACATGTACGTGGAGACCATTATGAATGGCAAGCCACTACAAGCAATGCTAAATACCGAAGCTGATACGGTTTATATAGCCAAGGAGCTTGTTGATGAAATCGGCCTCTACTACACTAAGGAGAGAGGCATTGTGAAGGGAGTCAATGCGCAAAGTCTCCCAATCGATGGTGTTGCTCGTGGTGCCTAAATCCAAATCAGCCAGTGGAAAGGTATGACTGATATCACTTGCTCCTTTAAATGACAGGAAGTTCTATTTGCGCATCAATTTTTTTGACACAGTGAAGGCAGTCTTGAAGCGTTACACTAGCACCATGTGTATTATAGAGATAAGGTAACCTTGTGTTATTCTTATAAAGAGGGAGATTGGTAAAGGAAAAATGCTCTCAGCTTTTCAATCTCTAAGGGGATCAAGAAGAAGGAGCCTACTTTCCTTGCCACCCTCAAGATGGAGGAAGAGTCCAAGAAGGTGTAAGGACCCAAGGTTGTCCAAAAGGTGCTTGAAGAGTTTAAAGATATCATGTTTGTTGAGTTACCCAAGAGGCTTCCCCCAAGAAGGGAAATGAACCATGCCATTGAGTTGGAGTCGGGGGCTAAATCACCAATATTTAACCTTTACCTTGTGGTACCTCTGGAGCTCGAAGAGCTATGGAGGCAATTAAAAGACCTACTTGATGTCGGTTACATTTGTCCTTCCAAGTCACCCTATGGTGCTCCTTCTTATTGCAAAAGAAGCATGATGGGTCACTTCGACTATGCATCGACTACCGGCCGCTTAATAGGATCACCATTAAGAATCGATATCCCATTCCTTGCATTGATGATCTTTTCGACCAACTTGAAGATGCAAGGTACTTTACCAAACTTGACTTGAGGAGTGGGTATTACCAATTCTAAATAGCTGAAGGAAATAAGCCAAAGAAGGCATGTGTAACTTATCATATCAGTTCTTTTCATGCTCTTTGGCCTCACTAATGCACTGGCCGCATTTTTGCACTCTCATGAACAAGGTACTTGCTCCTTTCCTTGATCACTTTGTTATCGTCTGTCTTGATGACATTACCATCTATAGCAAGACAATGGAGGAGCATGTGGGACACTTACGGGAAGTGGTTAGAACCTTGACGGACAATGAGCTCTATGTCAAGAAAGAGAAGTGCTCTTTTGCATAAGAAGAGGTGCCTTTCTTGGGTCACGTCATTGGTAAGGGTAAGCTATGCATGGATCTGACAAAAGTCAAGGCCATCTTTGAATGGGAACCACCAATTAAAGTTACCGAGTTAAGATCATTCCTTGATTTGGTGAGCTACTACCGATGGTTTATTAATAACTATTCCGCCATTGCTGCCCCTCTGACTGACTTGGTGAAAAAGGGAAGAGGATGGATATGGGGCTAAGAGCACCAACATCCCTTTGAAGCTTTGGAGAAAGCCATTACCGAGGAGCTGGTGCTAGCATTTCATGACCTCAACAACCTATTCGAGCTTTACAGTGATGCTTCTGACTTTGTTATTGGTGGAGTCTTGATACAAGAAAGTCATCTCATCTCTTTTGAGAGTCAGAAGCTTAATGATACGAGAGGCGGTGCACGGTGCAAGAGAAGAAGATGACTGCGGTGGTGCATTGTGTTCGTACATGGAGACATTATTTGTTAGGGAGCAAGTTCGTGATTAAGACTAACAATATGACCATAAGCTGCTTCCAGACTCAGAAGAAGCTTACTCCCAAGCAAGCTCAGTGGTAAGACTTTCTAGCCAAATTTGATTATATCATAGAGTACACGCCAGGTCATGCTAACTTGGTGGCTGATGCTTTGAGCCGCAAGGGAGAACTCACCGACATCAGCTAGCCTCAAAGCAACCTTTGGGGCTGCACCAAAAAGGGGCTCCAACAGGACTCACTTGCCCAAACCATCATCAATCTTATGAAGGAGGGCAAGATGAGGCAGTTTTGGATCGAAGATGACTTGATCTTCACTAAGGGTGAGCGCATCTATGTTCCTTCGTATGACAACCTTAGGCGGGAAGTCATGAAGGAGAGTCATGATAGCATCTGGGCGGGTTATCCAGACATGCACCGCACACTAGCTCTTGTAGGAGATTCCTATTATTTGCCTCACTTGAAGAATGGCGTAGAGGCCTAAGTGAAGACTTGTCTTGTGTGCCAACAAGACAAGATTAAGCAAGGAGCACCCGCAGGACTATGAGAGCCTCTCCTCATTCCTAAAAGGCTATAGGAGAGTGTTTTCGTGGACTTTATTATGGGTAAACCCACAAGTGAGTGGTGCAATTGGGTCCTTATGGTGATGAACCGATACTCCAAGTAAGCCATCTTCATTCCCATACCTAAGGAATGTTCTGTTGAGCAAGCCGCCCGTTTATTTTTTAAGCATGTGGTGAAGTATTTGGACTTGCCTTGTTCTATCATAAGTAACCGAGACACTCATTTCACGGAGTGCTTCTAGACGGAGTTATTCAAGCTCATGGATTCCGAGCTCAACTTCTCCACTAGTTTCCATTCACAAAGCGTTGGACAAACCAAGAGGGTTAATACTCTTTTGGAGCTATACTTGAGGCACTACGTGAGTGCCAACCAAAGGGATTGGGTAAAGCTACTTGATGTTGCCCAATTCTCATATGACTTGAAAAGGAGTGAGTCCACAAGCCAGAATTCGTTTGAGATCGTCACATGCCAACAACCCTTGACACCAAGTTCTCTTGCCATAGGTTATAAGGATCTAGGTCCACTCGCCTATAAGTTCGCAAAGGATTGTAATAATCAAGCAGGTGTAGCTCGTGCTTACTTGAGGAAAGCCCCCAAGAAGATGAAGAAGTGGGCCAATAAGAATATGCACCTGAGAGAGTTCCAAATGGGAGACCTCATGCTTGTCAAAATGGATAACCATGCAAGCTTAAGCGATCAGCCCTAGGGTCTCATTCAGTGATGCGAGGGGTCTTTCCCTATCCTCAAAAAGGTGGGATGCAAGCTTACAAGGTACAGTTGCCTCCCAAGATCAATTATCACCCCATCTTCTATGTAAGTTTACTCAAGCCTTATCATAGAGATCAAGTGGACACGAGTCGAGGCATCTCACAATGGGCATCGATGGGCATGAAAGTCCAACATGACAAGGAGGTAGAAGAAGTTCTTGCTGATCGAGTGGGGCACCACTCCAACCAACCACGGACACATGAACTTCTTGTCGAGTGGAAAGGTCTACCTGAAAGTGAGGCTAGCTAAGAGCCCATTCAATACTTGTCGTAATTCAAGGAGTAAGTACAAGCGTTCGAGAATAAGAAGACAATCATGATGTTGCCGGATTACTGGGACAGGATGTCATGGACTGCTCTAGAATACTTTAGAATGCCGTTGATTTCTCTAGTTTCCTCTACAGTATGTTCTAAAGAGTTTCAAAGGGTTCCACACAATTCCACACTTGTGTGGAATCCTAGATATTTGTAAAGAATATTCTGGATATACGATTTAAGCGATAAGATCAAATAGATCTCCATTGCCCATTGGGGAGGTGGATGTGTATATACCGCCAAGGGGAGCGCATTTCTACACCAAGCATTGCAAGTGCAATACAAAGCATTCTCTCAAACTCTCTCTCTACTTTTTCTCTCTAAAGTCTCTTGAGCGAGTGTGTGCTTACTTAGACTCTCAAGTCTAAGTTAGCATCACTTAAGGCTTACTAGCAAACTAAGGAAAGGTCCCAAGTGAGTTTGCTAGCACTGCATGGGTTTGAGCCTGTGTGAATTATTAACCCGTGACATAAGGCACAACCATGCTAAAACCTATAGATTTTACTCCTATTTCCCAAATCTATGCAATGGCAACCTTGCAGTCTGCCAGTTTTAAAAGTGCATGGGTGCCTGTGCATCGAAGCATTATTGTGCGTTTTGCCTATTTACACAATATTTAAGTAGATTTCAGGCTTTATTTGAAACCTCTTTTAAACTAAGTTGGGTAGTTTTCCTTCAACCATTTTTAGGGTTGATATTAGCCACCTAAGCCCCGTTAGGGGGAAATTAACTTAGGCTAGCTTAGTGTACATCCTGTACAAGATTGTAGATTTTTATATTCAACACTAAGTTCCCCTTTTCTTTCTCTTTGTAGTTTTATTCTTTTCAATTTGTTTGCTACTACAATGGTTCATCATTATGCTTGTGTTTTTATGTTTATTATTTGCAAATTAAAGTTGTGTTTTTTGGTTATGGTTAGCCATTAAGATGGATAATTGATATTGATTAAGCCTTGACCTACCTTGTTTATGCTTGAATTTAGAATTTTCTGTCACACCCATCAAGTGTTCAATGAAATACTTAAAAGAGCTTTCATCCTTATTTTGGGGCAATTGTTTTTTGCTAAAAGGTGAGGTTGATTGTCTATTATAAGTAGAGAGGATAGCTAGCATTCGAACATGAAAATAGTTTGAATACTACCTAAATCTAGGGTTGCTACTCTTGTAGTTTAATTGGACTAACCCTAAGAAAATAGGTGGTTGGAGCAATTAAAATAGTCTTTGACCATTGAAAGAGGGCTTCGATGAGCTTTGATGGTGCAATGGATCATCTTTGAATGCTTGTATAACTAGGGAAGGTGAGGATTTGACTTGATTAGTTGGCTTACTTTAGGTTTGACTATAATTGAAGTCTTTTTTGTTTTCCTTAGTAGTTTAGTTCATCTTCCAATCATCTTTTTGATTTGTCTGAATTGATATGCTTGAGTTAGCTTTGGCGCTTGAAAATACAACTCCCTATGGATACAACCCGTACTTATCGGTTGCTAGCTATAACTGCACCATGAGCTTGTGGTAAAATTTTTCTCAACATCCTTTCATCTTTTTAATCGATATCATTAAGGAATTCATATAGCGCATACAATTAGTGATCAATTCCCTTTGAAAATCAAGTGTTTCATCCCTCTCATGTTCCTCGTTTCTTTTATTTCCCATATCTATTTTTTTTGGGGTCATGAAATATGGGTGTTGAGTTTGTTGACAATACAACTTTGAGCCATAGGTTTCGCTCTGTTTTTTTCTCTCCACACCCTCCTAAAAGTCTTAAATAACTTCTATTTTCGTGTGTTTTCTTTGTCTTTGGTATTATGTGGTTTTGTGATGCATTGTTGCTTTTAATTCATATTGGATTGGATCTCCCAACTTATAACAATCAAAAAAAGTTTTAAATAAATTTTGTTTATCAAACTCAAATTTCTCATGCATAAAGTTCATTGATAAGGACATCACCTGTATCGCCAGCCAAATGTTAGTATAATAGAATTTTTGATTGCCAGATAACGTTGGTCAATCAAGTACATGTCTTCAAAAGAAAGGGGGCGTTAACATATAACTACGTTACTTAGCATCTTTTTTTCTATGAATTCCGTATTAGGTATTTCTATTTTGCCATACTTCTTTTATTTTTTTAATTCTTTATATGGGTTACAAGATTAATAGGTTATATTGAGAAAACAAAGAGATTAGAATCGATATATGGGATTTTGATTTTCTATTAACATGCATAAATTTTTGACCTTTCAGTATAAAATCTTAATTGTATTTGATTTCAAGCATGAGAGTACTTTAATAAATTTCAATCTACATATTTTATTTCACACAATTTTTATTACAATTTCGTCTAATTTTGTTTTAATTTTAAATATGACGCTTTTATCCAACCCAAAATATTTTCATGAAAACGTAAACAATTTATTTCTAATTCTTCCTATATGCTCTCATGTTATCATTGTAGCTTCATGTTTGACAAATTTGTTTCGTTTGGCAGGTTATCATTTGTCACAATTAATGCTCCAGTCTAATGTTCCTCAACTAAATTAAGTGCGAATCCATTTGAGGTCTTTTGCTTGAGTTTGAAGTTACAAGCTTGGACCTTCAACTTTTTCCTTTACCCTAGCCTCTTATTTTATTTTTCCGTGTTCTTCACATACAATATCTTTATGCTGTTCATGTAACTAATCCCACTATCCCCTACTTTCACTAATACTCGAATTTTAGTATATTGTTGCTTCCTCAAGTTTTCTCCGAAATATTATGAATTGGATCCATATGCAAACCTTTCTCATTTGTTTCTCCTAAAGTTTTCGTTGCACAAATAGTTGGTCTAGAAATTCTTTCTTAGACATCACTTTTTAATTCACAGTCATATTGTGTCAAGGAATGTTGTTCGAATTTTCTCCTTATTGAATTCTTTAATGATCTTTAATGATCCCCTTCTCCCCACACGTATAGGATTTGATTTTATACCTAGTTAGTTAGCTTTGTTGTATCCTCATATCGACTATCTAAGGTGGGGCATTAAATGCATCCATCATAAAACTATTTCATGTGTAAAAGAGAAACTCTAGGAACATTATTGAAAATAAGCTTTTTTTTACATGTTAATATATGCACGTAGATTTAGTTGATTATATATCTCTGTCGCGAATTATACTTCTTCTATTCAATAGCTTTTATTAAAATTGATTTTAATCCATGTATTTTATTCACATAATTGCACCATATACAAACGTCACACATAAATTCTGTTGTTTGCAAGACAAACCTATTTCAATAAAAGGATAATCTTTCTATTTAGAACTCTTTATTTTATCACCGTTAATTTCTAATGCTTCTTTTTATTTTTCTGAATTTTTTTCTTGTATGCGTTAACTTTAGCAACATTGCCAGAATTTTATGCCTACCGTTTCTATACTTATATCTCTGCTGCCTATTTTGTAATAAGCCAATGAATACAATCTCTTTTTATTTGTTTCCTTCTTTTTCTTCAGTTGTGATGAGTATGCCTCTTAATTTTCGATTTTATTCTTCTTTGCATCTCCTATCAATCTAATAGTAGATCACATCTTTTACGGGGCTTGATGGTGAATTAACAAAATTCATCTCACAATGCTATTGTACATGATGCTTTTTGTTTTGGTCATATTGTTATTTGTTTACCTGTAATTTATACAATGAAATATTTAACGTAGTGATTATTATAGTAACTTTCTAACTCATCCCACCTTAAAAAACAGGGAAAGAGGCAAGTTTCCCATGCCCCCAATGCCACACCGTTTTTGTCTACATGTAATGAGTAAAATGATGCTTTCTTTTAGGTAGTGTTTGGTTGGGGGAAAAATGATTTTTCCGGAAAATAGTTTTTCAATTTTTCATTGTTTGGCATGATAAAGGATGGAAAAATATTTTTCAAGGAAAATGATTTTTCCCCCAGTGGAGAAAATTGATTTCCTTTTTGAGAAGATAGGAAGTTGATTTTCTTCCTTCAACTCCTTGATGATATGATCAACTGAAATTTAGGTGCAAAATTCGATTTCAATAGTTTCGATAGAAACTTGACTATTCAATGGGAAAGATTAAAATAAACTCAAATCTAAATTTTCAGCTCAAATTTCTTTTGTTCGATCGACACTTATGTCCACCACAACAATTTAATCAGCATTTTTTTGCCACTACAATAATTCAGTCGACTTATTACTAAAACAATTTTAATGGTTTGAATCGAAACTTGATCATCAGATATGAAATATTAAAATAGGCTCAAATTCAGAATTTGAGCTTGATATTCTTTCATTTGATGAATATTTTTTTCCACAACAACAACTCAATTGATATTTTTATCTCCTTAAATAGTACATTCAAAAATTTTCAACACTAGAACAATTTCAATAGTTTGGATCGAAACTTGATTATCAGATCGGAAAGATTAAAATATACTTAAATCTAGATTTTAACTAACATTTTTCTCCGCTACAACAATTCAATCAATATTTTTTGCCACTTAAACAATTCAGTTCAATTTTTCATCACTAAAATAATTTCAATTATTTAGATCAAAACTTGATTGTCCCAGAGAAAGTATTGAAAAAAAAACTCAAAAATGAATTTTAAGCTCAAAATTTCCTCATTTGATCAACATTTATCTCAACTATGACCATTCAGTCAATATTTTCAGACATTTAAACAATTCAGTTGGTGTTTTTCTCTTTTTCACGAAAAATGATTTATCCTATATCAAACAATGAAAAATGTGACATGACAATCAATTTTTCTTGGAAAAATATTTTCCACAAAAAATGATTTTTCAGGAAAACTATTTTCCTTCCAATCAAAAACTACCGTAGTTTAATTTTTGATTGTTTTATCATTCTTTTTGCTCATATTGTACAGTAATTTTGTAACAGCAATTTACGTCAAATTAGTTAGTCATGCAATCATTTGATAACTTGATGTAGACTTTTAAGCACAGTTTCTACAAATTTTTATGCTTTCTAATTGAGTCTTGAATTGTATGTGTCAAGACGACGATGTTGATTAATTTCATAATGAGTATTGTTATAAAATGTGTTCGCAAACAGTCCTCAAATTAAACTAACCCTTATAAACTTGAAATCAAAATTGTTTTATATAAGTTATTTCTTTTAAACTATGTTTCAAGCTATTTCATAGCATGATATTGATATTCATTTACTGAAAGGTATGCCTTTATAAATATTTTAGTTTTCTAAAATGACTCTCTCTTATGATTAGGTACATTGCTTAAATTGTGTTCATTACATTTTTAAATTATACATACATACATGTGTATATATATATATATATATATATATATATATATATATATATATATCCACGTACGTACATACATACATATACATATACGTATATATATGTGTGGGGGGGGTATACGAGGATAGAATTAGGAAGAAAATAATTAGAGACATAATTAAAGTGGCTCTCATCAAGGATAAGATGAGAAAAACTAGACCCAGATAATTTGTTAATGTGAAGAGAAGGAGTGTGGATGCTCTAGTGAGGAGATGTGAGAGGATTAACATTAAAGATGTGAGGGGATTGGAACTAGAGGCTTATAATGACCAAAAATTTGGACATTAAAAGCATAATTTTTCAATGTTAAAGACTTTACGACAAAAAAAAAGTTGGTCATCATTTGTTGTTATTGGTCCTGTCATTAATAGTTTTAATGACGACATGAAAATTTTCGTCATTATTATAATAATGACGAAAAGTGATATTGTCATTATTAATTAACTAATTAACGATGAAAAAATAATAATAATAACTATATCATTCATCATTTATTTATGAAATTAGAAATTAAAAAATTTATAATGTTATTAGTAACAACAACTTTGGCCAGTCGTTGTTATTTCAATAAAGAGTAATGACACAATATTTTGTCATTCAAAATCGCAAGCACCTGATGATGACGACCAATTATTTGTGTCGTTAATAATTATGTGGAGTTAGTTTCAGCTGTATGATCAATATAATGGTAAAATGGATTGCACAGCCTAAGGAAATAATATTAATACCAATTGTATATATCTGCTAAATGAAAAACAATTAGTTTGTAAATATTTACTGCAAAGCAAAACTATGTATATGATACCAAAATCGCCTTAACTCTAAAAACATTTCAAGAAACTAGATGAGTTACGTTGTTCTTAAATTTGATGTCTAAATACAAAAAAAAAATTTGGCTAAAAACAAAGGGTAAAGCTAATGATCTCGCATCTTGTAACCAAATAGTGGAACAGCACTAGAACTTGGAATGAGGATCCAACAAAAAGTATTAAACCTTCATTCATAAAGAGAGAGATTACAAAAGGTATGTACACCAGAAGTTTAGCATCAATAGTTAACTTCATCTCTTAAAAACAACAATTGTAAGCAAAGCCTTTTCAATCTCTACACCACTTTCTAACAAAAATGGTTGTGTATGTGACTACAGAATCATATTTTCAAGTAATAAAAATATAGAAACATTAGGTATCTATAGAGGTGCTAAATTTCGTTCTATATATAGGGGTATAAAAACATTAAACATCCATGATTCCAAATTGACATGCTAAAACAAGAGCATACTTCCACCAAGTATGAAGTCCACAAATCCACAACACAACTAAAAACAACACAAGTTTCGACTACCAAATGCTACGCCAGTAATATTTGTAGCATCATCAAGTTAATACATATCAATCCATGCAAAAGTTATTATATGCTATTAGAGCTGAAGATAATTCTGGTTGGTAGCTTTCACAAGTACAATAATGACAGACTTATCCAAATACAATACACCCGTCGATGGAGTTAATCCATTCCTTGAAGTGAAAACACACACATAAACATAAAAAGGCTCATGTCAGTCTGAAGGACAGTTCCTGTCAGTTTCATGTTCTTACTTGAATCTTCTGCAACCTTAAGGATGTTAGTTCTGGGGAAATGACTTCATGACTTTCTGCACTCCCAAATATTTTGCATTCATCACAACACAGCTAACACAACTAACACTCCCAAATAGATCTCTCATTCACCACAACACAATACTACTCATCGAGATATATCTCTCATTTCACCATAACACAATAGTACCTCACACCATCTAAATATCCCCCAATGTTTGACCAAAACCAATTTCCAAAGAGCAATATAAAAATTGAAATTAAGTTCGAACCTGGAGTTTCATGTCCCTTGCGTGTAATAGATGATGGATGAGTGTTGAATTGTTGGAAAAACAAGATGCTTGATCTTCATCATTTTAGTTTCAACCGACTCCATGTAATTTTGAAGTTGTTCATTTTCCACTTCGACTGTAGCCAAATGATTAGTAAGAGCTTCATTCTTTCTTCTCGTAGCATTTAGTTCAACTTCAAGCTCAGCTCTAATAGAGTACGACCTCCTTATATCTTATGGCTTTACTCTCCTCCACGATCGAGTACCTAACTTCCAGATTTTGACTTGAAAACTTTTCCCGCAACCTGCCAAGTAGAAAAAAGTCATGCATAATCAATTAAGCAGAGAGGACTTATTTATCATCCAAGTATGCTGCATGCTTTTTTGTTTTAAAAACAAGATGAGTAAGCTTTAATTACTCACACTTCACCAATAACTCACAATGAAGCAAGATCTCTTACAAAATGCACATCTTAAACAGAGACACTCATGAGATTCATTCTCAAACAGCATAAGACATAAACACATTCTTGATAACACATAAACACAATCTTTCAATCTAGTGCATCTTCTCAAGTGCCACACATTCTTAGATATTCATTCTGAAACCTGCATAACACATAAACTAATCCTGCAATTTAGTAAATCTTTCATAAACAACCAAATTCTCTCAGAGAATCCACAACAAAAATACAAAAGCTCATAAGATGCATTCTCAAAGCCTACACATCACACAGACACAATTACAATCTAACAGATATTTTCAAGAACATCACTTACCTCCATTTGTGAAAGTGAAGGATCTTTTTCCATAACATCCCGGATTTCATCCTTAAAAAAAACCCAAGCACATTAACAATTTGTACTTTTCAAAGAAAGTTGTTGCGCTTTAATTAACTATATGTACATATTTTTGAGCTATCGTTGGAGTACTAGACTTACTACCCTTTTGTGAGTTTCATGGAACATTTGAAGAAAACATGCTCAATTTTCAGTCTTTGCATCCTTTTCTAACACCAAATTGGCAATCAAATATAAAATCACATGCATGAAATTGCAAAAAAAACCTAAGTTTCATAATTATATTACCAACTTTCTAGCAACTTGTCGATAAGGCTTACTTCCTACTCTATGGAGTCTATCTTTCTCATTATACAATCTATTTGTGGAGTTTTGAGCACTTGCTTGCTAAATTTTAGAAATGATAACAAAGTAAGATGAAATTTATTAGTAATTAAAATGATCATTAGTTACCAAATAAGAAAGCAATATGCAATTTAAAAGAAACCATGTTACTATGAGACCTTGTGGGGATCCTTTGAGTAGATCTCTTTCATAAGCCACTCCTATTCGTGCTCATCGAGTCCACTAGGTATATGATCTAAAGCTTGTCATAAGCTCCTTCCTGGCTTTGTGATATTATACCTCTTTAAGTCAAGCCTCCAATTAGGCCACACAACATGCATATGTTCCAAAACATTTTCACGGTACACTTCCATATCATGATTGGAGAATACATTCTACAATAAAATAAAAAATAAAAGCATTAGCATTAACATCGACATCAATCATACCATTTACATGAATGCATTTAGATACATTTGAGTTTTTAAAGAATTACTCATATCGCTACCGCCTACCACATGTGTTCCAATTATCCATCATCAACATCTTTCCATCTATGCACCGTCAGGGGATAAATGTTAGTATCATGAACTATAATTCCCATGTGTCCCACAAAAATATCACAATTCTCTCCAATAGCACGAGTACGGTAGAAGTCTATTAGAAGTTTCTTTCCAAGTTTGAGCTTTGAAATCTCTTTACATTTGTTTCTACCTCGTCTTTTTCCACTTCTTTTGTCTAGCTTTCTCTTTTTAGAAATAGCTCCTATGATCAAGTTCAGAGCATACATAGAACATAAATAATTACAAAATAAAATTTAGTGAAAACAAGAAAAGCTAACCATTATTTATTTATTCCTCATTTTCAAGTGTTTTTTATCTCATTATCATGTTGTGCTTGAGCTATCTCAGTAGTAGGTTCAGGTTTTCCTTACGCACCATTGAAATCATAAGCATGTTAAGGATTATACAAATCCTCATCTTCTAAGGATGATATAGCATCATTCTGTGAGAATAATGCATTATACTTATCATCATTGTCAGCATCAATCCCATCATTCGAAACATTATCCTCATGGACTGGTGAAGGAGGATGAAAACCATGATTACTAGAACCAGAGAAATGTCTCATTAGATTGAAGGGATCTCCATCACCAAAATTAGCTCTAATTGAAGAGTGCCTCATCAATGAACCATTTGTTGATTTACCAATGGTAGCAGAACTCTCAAGATAAACTTTATTATTAGCACCCCTCTCCATAAACAAGTATTATGGCTTCTGGAGGAATACAGTTCAAGCAATTTTTGTCCATGACCTCTAGCTAACATAGTAGGTGCTATGAACATCTGCCTATTAGATCCTGGCATGGAAGACTTATTTCCTAATCTATTCCTTAAATCAATAGAATTTATCTTCCTGCAATAGGAAAAAAGTAATGTAAAAGTAGTCATTTTCCAATAAAGAAACATGTCAACACAAGCTAAAGAATCAATAGACACATTGAGATTTACCTCTTAAGCTGGAATGAATTGGGCGCTATAAGGATGGTCGCAGCTATTATCAGTGTCTTATGAGCCTTGTCATGGTAGTTACCATTGCCTTGTGGTCTTTCTTACACTTGTTGTAAGTGTCCAGTGGTTACCCTTACTGATGTTGTTGCGGCAGCATTAATTGCTGTAGAACAATGTTGAACCACTTGAAGAAATCAGAAAACAAAAAAGTAATAAATCCTTATTATGAGATAAGGTAGGCACCTAAATTTGTAGCAAGTTGAATAAAATTAGAGTAAGTATTGTTCTAAATTTTCAAAATATATTACCTTTGTAGCATATGCAGCCACACATTATGTATACATTAAGTATTGTACCAAGTCAGAAATCAAAGATGATAAACCCATATTTCACCAAAAACCCATAATACTAGAAAATAGGCAAGCTCCATACCTCTAAATGTCACATTGTACCTTGTCTCAAACCAAAAGTTCGAAATTCAAAACTATGCACCTATAACTAAAAGATCAAACATTGATATACTAATAATGATACAAACATTAATAATAAAGAAAATGAAAATTTAGGGAAAAAAATTAGGGAAATACATTCTAAAATAAGAAAAAAGAAATATTTACTTAGCAAATGTCAAGAGAACATCATAATAAAATCATCAAAGAAAGTACAACTATATGTCTCCCTTCCCCCTCTTTCTAGATCTTTGTTCACTATCTTGATATGCTTCACTTTGATAACTAACACCATTTAGATCATCTGATGATGACATTTCATAAGAGGAATGTGGTTGCGACCTAAGAACTACGTGCCATCATTTGTTCACATTATCGATTGTATAGAAAGCCTTATTTCCTTGGCTAGCCTGGATAAACGGCTCATTAGTTTTTAATAGTCATTTGCAATTAATACTAACAAAGTCATATTCATCCATTTTAATCCCTCTAATCTTATCATACACATCAAACCACTTACAACCAAATAGCACCACTTGTTTTTCCCTAAGGTATTGTAGTTGAAGCACGTCAGTTAAGACCCCATAATAATCTATGTTTTTATCTCCTTGGCCTATGTATTTTATGACAACCACACCACTCTTTTGAGTTATAAAACTCTTTTCCCACTCTTCTGTATGAAATCTATATCCATTAACAATATACCCACTAAAAGACGTAACATATTGTGTCAGACCACGTGCCAGTGATAGTAAATCTTCCATTTTGGAATACAGAGCATTTAAAAATAAAGTAAAATACTTTTAATGTAAGAATTACTCTAGAAAAGGTTGGACCTCATTACAATTCTTCTAAATATAGATATGAGCTTCGTGTAATTCATGTTTCTCAACATTAGTATGAACTCTTTGGGACCCTAATCCATAGTCAGGAAGATTAAATATAGATAACCCTCCATCATTCTCAACTTGATTTTCGAAATTTCAATGAGGATGGTTAAGCTTCATCTCCATGTTGTGCAGACACCTTGAACAAAGGGTCATACATTCATCAGCTAAATAGTCCTATGTGATTGATGCCTCTGGCCTAGTCTTGTTATGGATGTAGGACTTACAACTTGTTCGATAGGATACATCCATCTAAATTGGATTGGAGCCCTAATTTTAGCTTTATGAACCAAGTGGATAGACAAATGCAAGATAACATTAAAAAATACTGGAGCGAAAGCCTTTTCTAGCAAACATAAAGCAAGGGGCAATTTGAGCTTCAATTTGCTCTAAGTCATCCACTTTTAGTTCTTTAGCACCTAGCATATAAAAAAATATTGATAGCTCAATTAGCGCCTTTCATATTGGTGCTGCAAGAAGACCATGCAAAGCTAGGGGTAATCAGTGTTTGAGAATAGCATGGTAATCATGACTCTTGAGGTCAGATATTTTGGTCTCCTTCATGTTCACACAATAAAATATGGAAGAAAATCCATTAAGGACTTTTAACTCTTTTAAGAACTTGCAAAACATGCTTTTTTTAGGAAGAGATAAACTGTACGAAGTAGGAGGCATCTTAAACTTGTCCCCATCCTTCGACAAGTGCAAATCGAATCTTAAACCCATTTTCTCTAAATTGAGATGCGTCTTGATAGTATCCTTGGTTTTTCCCTTGGTGTTCATGATTGTTCCAAGGATATTATCACTTATATTCTTCTCAATATGTATCACGCCCAGATTGTCGCGTAATAGAAGGTCCTTCCAATATGGAAGTTGAAAGAATATATTTTTCTTGTTCCAATTATCCCCTCTCTTCTCATGACATATCTTGGCCTTCGTATGTGGAGCCTTAGTTAATACAAGGTTTTCAAGATCTTTCACTTGATGAAGAATTTCATCGATTAAACTAGGCTTTGGAGGTACACCATGTTTAATGGTTCCATCAAATAGATCTTTCTGTTTTTAAAATTTCTGGTTCATAGGTAAATAGCATCGATAGCCTATATAGCATTGCTTACCACCATGAGACAACCTCATTGAGTGTGTCTCCTTCATGCAAATGGGGTATGCTAACTTCCTCTTAGTACACCATCCAGATAAAATGTCATATGCAAGAAAACCATTAGTTGTCCGCAGCAAACTTGCATGGAGTTGAAATGAGAGCTAGAAGATGCATCGTAGGTCTCAAAACCCACTTCCCATAACTCCTTCAACTCCTCAATTATGGGTTGCAAATATATATCAATTGCATGAGCAGGACTATTAGGATTGGGAACGAGCATTGAAAGAATCATATTAGATTGTCTCATGCACAACTCACGAGGCAAGTTATATGGAATCAAAATAATAGGCCAAATGATATATTAAATTTTAGAATTTACGAAAGGTTGGAAACCATTACTAGCAAGGCCAAGTCTAACATTACAAGGGTCAGAAGTGAATCCTTTATGCACCTCATCAAAGGATTACCATGAAAGAGAATCAACCAAAGGAGCAACTGGAAGCCTCATTATTCCATCTTTCTTTCTCTTAGCATGATGCCATCTCATCAAGGAAGCTATCTTGAAAGACATATATAACCTTTGTAACCTTTGCTTCAGTGGAAAGTAACGCAATGTCTTTTATGGCATTCTTTTATCACTTAACCTATACTTGTGCTCATCATTATGCTTGTCAGTCTTCCATCTAGATGCACCACATACCTTATATGTATTTAACTTCTCATCCTCCTTCCAATATAACGTATAATCATTCACAATGGATTTTCTCATGAGAAAGTCCAAGATCTTTGATCATCTTTTTTGCCTCATAATAGGAGTCTAGCAAGTTTGACCATTTGGTAATAACTCTTCTTTCTCGAATTTTAATAGCATGGTAAATGACTCATTACTCCATCACCCTAGAGTTTTAATGTGAAGGAGTTTTACTAAAGCAAACATTTTTGAAGACTTACAGCCATCATAAACATGATATTGTAATGCTTCAGTAGCCTAAAAAGCGTCTTAGCTTCATCACTTGGCTCCTCTTCTTCTTTGTCATGATTAAAGGATCTTATACCATTAAAATCATGATACAAATCCTTTAAAATACCTTGTATTTCATCTATATCATCATTATCATCACCATCATCATCATTATCATTCATCTCCACACTAGGCTCATTGAATGTCTCCTCATGATGATACCAAAATATATACCTATTGACCATTCCATAAGCCAAGAGATGCCTATGAAGTAGCTTATGACTTCCAAACTCTATGTTAAGCATGGACAGTGGATGGACTTTGTCCCTAATTTAGTAAATGCATAATCTAAGAAACCTTCACTCCTTTTTCATAGTCTTCACTAAGGTAGTAGCTTATGACTCCTAAACTCTATGTTAAGCATGGACAATGGATGGACTTTGTCGCTAGTTTAGTAAATGCATAATCTAACAAACCTTCACTCCTTTTCCATAGTCTTCACTAAGGTAGTCTTCGAGGTTCATCCAATCCTTGTTAGGTGTCATTACCTCAAAATAATAGTTGGTTTCACAAAAAAAAGTAACTAGTATTTAGAAAAAAAAGAAAAATCTATGTTAACCTAACTTAATTCTCACATCCACATAAAAGTAAAGCAATTTCATAGACACTACTCATTTTTAGGTGTCATTTCTAAAACACACATGAGTTATTTTTTTATCTTGGTATTTCTTTTACAAAGCACTACTTTTAAGTATTAAATTCTCTCACTTTCTAGGCATCTAGTTTGAGTAGGAATGAGATTCTCACACTTTCTTGTGATTCCCAAGAGAAAAATAAAGTAATTGTTTTATCAGTATAGTTTGGATGATCAAAGGTAAATACAATCAAAGTCTTAAAACCACAAGGCAGACAGATCGTCCATAGCATTTGATAACAATTGGTCAATGTAAATAATATGTGATAGCAAATGTAATAGATACAAATTATAATATAAAATGTCAAGTAATACCTTGTTTCAAACCAAATATGCACATTTAACCCAAATGTCAAACAATAAACCATCATCAATCACGCAAACATCATTAACCGAAAGGAATGTAAATGGAGGGAGATAAATACAAAAAAGGAAGGAGTGCATGCCTTACCAAAATTCATACTACTGGCAAATGAGAAACCATAAGACAAACCATAAGTATATATATTACCAAATATACTCCTAAAGTAGAATGTAATTGGCTTTTGATATGAAGCATACAAATTGGAAGGAACAACTCGAGCTAACTTCATTCAATAGCTTAAAGAATCAACATCATTCCAACTGCTGAAAAATAAATATTATCTAGCAAACGTTAAGAGAAAAACAACCATATATTTGCCTTCTATTTGAAAGAAGGAACTATATTTGAAAGTCCTTATATGTCGATAGTGTATTAATTCATTTGATAAATCTCTATTTTTACTATTTTGACCGTTCAATTCCACTAACCTTCTCCATATATTCCCTAAGATTAGTGGAGGATTTGGTAAAATTTGCTCATCTTTGCTTATAATTATCTTATTTGGATCAATTCTCCTTTTTTTAGTTGTATTGGTCTCAATTCAAAGAATTTCAGCACTTATCATATCAAAAGTGAGCAAGGAGCAATGTTATAGGAAAGAATGAGGTACGAGGATCAATTGGAAGGGTCAAAGGCTTGAAGAACTAAAGAGAAGACATTTGTATAGCTAGCTGTGATTTAAGCATGGCCGTGCAAGTTAGAATTGAAGCCAGAAAAGTGCACGGTCGGGTGTGCAGATCAAGCATGGCCATGCGCTGGAGGCAAAAACAATCCTACAAAAGTACATGGCTAGTCGTGCATTTTTGCATGGCCATGTGTTCCCTGATTAATCATGACTTAATTCTTTTTTCGTGGCAGTTAGAGGGGCATCTGGGTTTTTATTGAGGGACCATGAAGGAGGCAATTGAGAGAGTTTCTTGCTGAGTGCTTTTGCATATTAATTTAGACTTGATTTTAGAGTTTGGATTCCTTTTTCCGATTGTGAATTGTCGATTACAATTGATTGAAGTACGTTTCTCTCTTCTTCTCTTTGCGACTTTCATCAAAGTTTGTGCCTTTAAACATGTTCTTTAGTTATTTATTTGTGATTGTGGTTGCTATGATGTTTAATGGCTAAATCTCTTATTTTAGATTGGGATTAGCCCCTATTATGTGATTTGGGGTCATGTTCTAGGTTTTTATTGATGAATTCCCATGTTTATGATTGAATTCTCACTTAATATGCCATGTGTTCGATGAATTGCCTGAGAGGAATGTATTCATGTTCTTAGTTAGGGTTTAGGAGATGGACAAAATTTGAATCCTTTATCTAGTGCGACTTTGTGAGCAATTGATTTCGTAACATGAAAATAGTTAGGGTTTCAATTGCGAATTGTGGGTTACTCAATCTTGTAGCTTCATTGACTCTAGTATCATGAAAATAGATAATCAAGATTAATTAG
>JAKOGI010000453.1:428233-568233 GCA_029747015.1 Carnegiea gigantea
AAAACTTTAAAAATAAACTGGCAAGTTTCCATTTCCCACAACATGAGCATGAATCTTTTGGAGCTATTTATCGTGACTTAATGACGATCGTGCTCAATTGAATTAATATTTTGAGAAATGGGAAACTTGGGGGTCATTGCTGGGGGTCTAAATGCTTAATCTTAGGGTCATATTGAGTCTATTTGTCCTGGCGGTATCCTAGGCTTATTATCTAAAACTTAAGATGAGGTTTGGGATTTCTTTGAAAAACTAGCTTGGGATACGTACAAGTTTGAACAAGCTAGAAATAATTTTTGTTACCCAACTCATAGTGAGTCTGTTTTTCCTGTTAGTCCTTGCGTACTGGATCCCTTTATAGATTCACATGACCCATCTCACTCTTATTTGCCTTCCATTTTGTATAATTATTGTGAGTCTTCTGATCATGCTGCTTGTCATTGCCCTTATCGTGCTTATGTGGATGCTACAAGTGTAAGTGTTGAAAGGAAGATTAATGAATTGACTGATTAAATGGTACAGACAATGAAAAAGAGAATTACTAAATTCTCAATGTTTTAATCAAAGTACGGAGAATTGCAGTGAGCATGGCTCTAATTTAGGATTTCCTGACCCTGCAGTTTGTCTTGATGATGATTTTGATCCCTCTTATCAATCTAGGCCCCACCTGAATGAAAAACATGCCTTTCCCTAATTTAGAACAAGAAAGTGACCTCCCTATGTCTCTATCGCTAGACCTTGCATCCCTTACTAGCTCACCCAAGGAAGTCACTGAAGGTGTCCTAGCTTATTCTGACCCACCCGCCCCTTTTACTCACTCTCGTGAATTTGAGGTGGGTGAAGACCTTGAGATCCCTGGTGCGTTACATATGAGCATTGCGAATGAAGTTAAGCCTCATGACTTAGATGGTTCGGAAGATATTTCATAGGAGTTATGCAATGAGGTAACTAACCCACTATTTTGGACTTTGACGATGGTCTCTGTGCTGAATATGAATCATTTTCTTTTAATCCTATCCAAGTTGACCTCTTTCTAGAATATTGAAAATCTAAAATTGTCGAGTCTAATAATGTTGTCATCAAGAATTTTAATTTAAACCGAACTCTCGTGCTTTTTGATATGACAAGACTTGTGAACTTTGCACCCACTATTTTCAATAGACTGCTTGTTCATGTCGATATAATTTCTAGGCCAATGACCTCAATACTGGTTCGTTCAGAGCATGTTCATTTCCTTTCTGATTGGGCTCAACTATTTGATCAATTGAAGTGGGCCCTTACTGGTGCTTTGTTGGCTAGGTGGATGCACTCTTTCTGGCTCCAACTCACTACTTTTCACCGTTTCTATGTGATTCAGAGTTGGGCTTCTTTGTTTGTTAAGCCGCTACATGCTTTAACGAGTTTTGATTTGAGTAGCATTTTTCAACTTAATATGGAGTGGCTAATACTTCGTAGACCTCTAACTTAGCGGATTTCTAGAGGTATAGCTTTGGTGTACTTTTGCACCTGACCTGGTATGATCTTTCTAACTTTTCTCTCTTATTCTTTTCGTACTTAGTTATGGATATTTAGGACTATGATTGTATCGGTGATCGAACTTGAGGAGCAATTTGGGATTCGTTGAGCCGTGTTGGCTATGATCACTCTTGGTTATGTTATGATTTTGTGAATATTTGTTCTTTGTGAATAACTAGGATTGTTCTTGTGTATGTTTTAGTTCCTTTGTTTGGTTTCCTTGATTTTGTGTTTTGTTTCCTTGGTTTTGTGTTTTGTTTTGTTTTTTTTTTTTAAGTTTAGCAAGTTTTGGTTATTCTTTGGTTTAGTATTTGTTTCATAGTCTCTTTTTGTTCCCTTTTTGGTGTTTTAGTGACTTTGTTTTGGTCTTCCATTTTGTTTTTCTTTTTCTTTTGCATTTTGTTTTGTTTTAGGTTTCTTTTGGATTTAGGTTGGCATTTAGTAGGTTTTTGGTCTTGTCTTGTTTTATTTTGGTGATTATGTTTGTTTTGGTCTTGATCGGTTTTGTTTTCTTTTGTTAGGTTTTGGTTTTCATTTTGGTTTATTTTGTGATTTGGTTTTTGGTTTTTGTGATTATGTGTATTTGGTTTTGTTTTAGTTTTAGTGGCGGTTTTGATTGCTTCAGTGATTAGGTGTGTTTTGCTCTACTTTTATTTGGTTTTGGAGTTTGAGTTCCTCTCTTTTGTGATCTTGGTTCTGATTTTGGTTTGTTTGTGGTTCGTTTGTGATTTTTATTGGTGTCCTATTTGTATATATTTGTGGTTTCATGTGGTTTTATAGTTGTATAACTTATGTGATTGCTTTTTGTGCCTTAGTTCCCACAGTGAAGACATTGTGAAGTTTTGATGTGGAAGTGAGGTGCCTATTTGTATATGTTTTTTGAAAATTTTAAAAATTAGAAATTTTGTTTTTCTTTTGGGATTTGTGTGCTTTCTTTGGCAGTTGTGATCCCATGTGCTAGGTTATTGAGTTATATGTAAACAGAGTTTGCATGATGAGATGTCTGGTTGAGGATGTGGATCCGATTTTTCATAATAACCCCATCTCGCATGTGTGATTCTGTGCCACCTTGCTCACCTTATCCTCAATTCTTATGATCTTATTGTTAACTTGGCATGTGACCCATTTGTTTGTCTAAATTGCCTTTTGAGCTCTTAAAAAATGAAGAAAAAAAATGAAAAATGGAAAAGCCAAAAAAAAAAGTCTGAAAGGTGAAAGAAAACCCGGGCACCAATATTCATAGCCACTATTTTTATTTTATATCTTTAATTAGCTTGAATATGTGCTAATTTACTTGATTTCACATCTGTTTGGGCAATACATTAAGTGCTTTGCATATTCCAATAACACCCCTTTCTAGGGAAGGTCTGAATCTTTATAAGTCAAGCGGGTTTAGGGTGTGTGCGTTATTAACTGTGGAAAAATGAAAGAAAAATGGAAAAATAGAGCAAATAAGGCAATTAGGCACGGAAATAGGGATCGTGTCGATGCTAGCAACTTGATTCGTGAGAGTTGATACATAGTAGCACATGCATCAAGGTGTACATATCATTGTATATTGAGTGTGGGGTGAAAAATGAGAGTTGGGATCCTTCTTTTGCCTTAGATGTTTTCTGATTGTGCATTCTATTTGTATATAGCTTGGAGACTTGGTTGCTAAGGTGTTGCAATTGCATGAGTCGTGCACATGATTTTTCAATTACTTGTATATCTGTTTTTATGTTTACGAAAAAAGCCTAAAAGATTTTCTTTTGTCTTTAAAATAATTTTGTGGGTATTTCACTTGAAAACCTTCACGAGACCTCATTCGTCCACTTGGGAGACTGAGGGATTTAAATGGCTTGTTCTATATGCTAAATGCAACCGTGATTCCTACAATAGAGATTTAGGATTGTGTTTTCCTTATTCTCCATTTCTTTTCAGGTAGTTTCGTTGTTTTACTCGAGGATGGGAAAAATCTTAATGTGGGGGTATCTGTTCGTGCTAAAAATATACTATTTTTATGATATCTTTATACCCGATTTATGCTCAAAATAATTGTTATTTTTATATTTTTATTTGATTTTATTTGGTTTTGTAGGTATTGAATAATTTGGAAAAAATGCAGGAAAAAGATGAACAGATGCCGAAAATGAAGAACTAAGCCAAGCTGATTCAAGCCAAACCTCTTTTATAGCCCAAAAAGAAAGAAAAAATAAAAGGAAAACCAAAAAAAAAACCCCCACAAACCCCACGTGCATGGCACATGACCTTTGCCCCCCATTCAATTTCTCATTTTCTCTCTCTTCCCTCTCGGCCTAAGATCCCCGAAAAAAGAAGTCCAACCCTCCCCGCTCTTCGCTGTTCGGCCATCTTCATTTCATCTCCACCTTCTCATCTCTCTCTCTCAACCACACAGCACCATATCCTTCTTCCTTAACCACCATCGAACATCACGCACCCATCCACCACTCTAAACTACCGCCGCAGCACGCCAGCACACCCAACATCATCATTGCATCTCAACCTTCCACAGCACGCAAGAATCAACGGCTGTGATTGAGAGACGCTGGGGTATAAGTGGAGGAAGCAGCGCATTCAGAAGGTAATTTAGGTTTTAATTTAGGTCTTTAGGTTTAATTTAGGGTTCCTTATAGTTTTTCAATTTTTAGATAAATTTAGGATGAATTTCATGTTTAGAGATTTTTAAGGTTCTTATCGATTTTTCTGTTTTCAATGTCGAGTATTTAGATCCATTTTTAGCTTGCAATCTCCTTTAATTCAGCTTTATTTTGTTAAATTGGAGTAAGCTTGGATTTTGGTTTTGCGATTGAACTGATTTCTAAGTGTTGGGTTATGCAATTCTCAACTTCATCTCTCATTGTTATCTGGGATTCTAGATTTGAATTTGAGTATGAGTTTGTGATTATGAGTTGTTCTTATCATTGGAGAATGATTCAGATTTGCAGCTGCGATTTTGGTCAGGGACTGACTTGAATTCCCCTCCCTTGTTCCCATTCTTGCTCTGGTGGATGTGGACAATCCCCATGGATGAAGATTGAACCTGGGTCGAGCTGTGAGCTAGGACACCCATGGATTTATCTTGCGCTGGTGCTTTTCAGTGTTCTGTTCTGCCTGTTCTTTTTCTTTTTGGACTTGACATTGCTGATAGTGAATGCTGTTGAATTTTAGTTTAGGAGATGCTACCTCAGGTATTATATCAGGTCACTTATTTCATTTGTCTCTTCGTTCTTGCTCTCTTTAGTCACTTGATCACTTTATTTTATCTCTTTTCTTTGGATAATGTGATTACTTCTACTTAAGTTTGCTTTATCTTATTTTAAAGTTGATTAGGGCTAATGAAACCCCATGAATAGTGGCAATCAACAGCTTTATTTGTTCAATGGTTTAATTAGTTTAGAATGATGCTAAATTAGTTAGATTTCATACTTAGTGATCTTAATCTTATCCTCATCCCTTAGGAGACGACCCTCAAGTACTACAATGGTAGTCGTATACTTATGGCATTTATTTTTACACTAGAAAATGTCGAACAAGTTTTTGGCACTGTTGTCGGGGATGACGGCATGAGATTAGGTTGCATTTTCTTCGATATTTTCTTATTAGTTGAATCAATTTTCTTTTGTTTATTTCATTATTAATTGTTACTTAGCTTAGTTATTTCTTAAAATTCAAAAATCCAAAAAACTTAGAAAAGCCTAAAATTGAAAAAAAAATTAGAAAAACTTGAAAACCCCTAAAAATTGAAAAACTTTAAAAACTCTAAAAATAAAATGGCAAGTTTCCATTTCCCACAACATGAGCATGAATCTTTTGGAGCTATTTATCGCGACTTAATGATGATTGTGCTCAATTGAATCAATATTTTGAGAAATGGGAAACTTGGGGGTCATTGCTGGGGTTCTAAATGCTGAATTTTGGGGGTCATATTGAGTCTATTTATCCTGGCGGTGTTCTAGGCTTATTATCTAAAACTTAAGATGAGGTTTGGGATTTTTCTGAAAAAGTAGCTTGGGATACTTACGAGTTTGAACAAGTTAGAAATAATTTTGGTTACCCAACTCATAGTGAGTCCATTTTTCCTGTTAGTCCTTGCGTACCGGATCCCTTTATGGATTCACATGACCCATCTCACTCTTATTTGCCTTCCGTTTTGTGCAATTATCGTGAGTCTTCTGATCATGCTGCTTGTCATTGCCCTTATCGTGCTTATGTGGATGCTACATGTGTAAGTATTGAAAGGAAGATTAATGAATTGACTGATTAAATGGTAGAGACAATGAAAAAGAGAATTACTGAATATTCTCAACGTTTTAATCAAAGTACGGAGAATTGTAGTGAGCATGACTCTAATTTAGGATTTCCTGAACCTGCAGTTTGTGTTGATGATGATTTTGATCCCTCTTATCAATCTAGGCCACACCTAAATGAAAAACATGCCTTTGCCTAATCTAGAACAAGTGAGTGACCTCCCTATGTCTCTATCCCCAGACCTTGCATCCCTCACTAGCTCACCCAAGGATCTCACTGAAGGTGTTCTCGCTTATTCTGACCCACTCGCCCCTTTTACTCACTCTCGTGAATTTGCGGTGGGTGAAGACCTTGAGATCCCTAGTGCGTTAAATATGAGCATTGTGAAGGAAGTTAAGCCTCATGACTTAGATCATTTCGGAAGATATTTTATAGGAGTTATGCAATGAGGTAACTAACCCACTATTTTGGACTTTGACGATGATCTCTATGCTGAATATGAATCATTTTTTTTTGATCCTATCCAAGTTGACCTCTTTTTAGAATATTGAAAATATGAAATTGTCGAGTCTAATAATGCTGTCATTAAGAATTTTAATTTAAACCGAACTCTCGTTCTTTTTGATATGACAAGACTTGTGAACTTTGCACCCACTATTTTGCCTAGACTTCTCGTTTATGTCGATATAATTTCTACGCCAATGACCTCAATACTGGTTCATTCAGAGCATGTTCTTTTCCTTTCTGATTGGGCCCAACTATTTGGTCAATTGAAGCGGGCCCTTACTGGTGCTTTATTCGCTAGGTGGATGCAGTCTTTCTGGCTCCAGCTCACTACTTTTTGCCCTTTCTATGTGATTGAGATTTGGGATTCTTTGTCTGTTAAGCTGCTACATGCTTTAATGAGTTTTGATTTGAGTAGCACTTTTCAGCTTAATATGGAGTGGCTAATACTCCGTAGACCTCTAACTTAGCGGATTTCTGGAGGTATAGCTTAAGTGTACTTTTGCACCTGACCTGGTATGATCGTTCTAACATTTCTCTCTTATTCTTTTTGTACTTAGTTATGGATATTTAGGACTATGATTGTACGGGTGATCAATCTCGAAGAGCAATTTGGGATTTGCTGAGTCGTATTGGCTATGATCACCCTTGGTTATGTTATGATTTTGTGAATATTTGTTTTTGAGGATATCTGGGATGGTTCTTGTGTATGTTTTAGTTCCTTTGTTTGGTTTCCTTGATTTTGTATTTTGTTTCCTTGGTTTTGTGTTTTGTGTTTTTTTTTTTTTTTTAACAAGTTTTGGTTTTTCTTTGGTTTAGTATTTGTTTAATTGTTTCTTTTTGTTCCCTTTTTGGTGTTTTAGTGGTCTTCCATTTTGTTTTTGTTTTTCTTTTGTATTTTGTTTTGTTTTAGGTTTCTTTTCGATTTAGGTTGGTATTTAGTAGGTTTTTGGTCTTGTCTTGTTTTATTTTGGTGATTATGTTTGTTTTGGTCTTGATCAATTTTGTTTTCTTTTGTTAGGTTTTGGTTTTTGTTTTTTGTGATTTGGTTTTTGGTTTTTGTGATTATGAGTATTTGGTTTTGTTTTGGTTTAGTGGTGGGTTTGATTGCTTTGGTGCTTAGGGGTGTTTTGGTCTATTTTTGTTTGGTTTTGGAGTTTGAGTTCCTTTCTTTTGCGATTTTGGTTTTGATTTTGCTTTATTTGTGGTTCATTTGTGATTTTTATTGGTGTCCTATTTGTATATATTTGTTGTTTCGTGTGGTTTTATGGTTGTATAACTTATGTGATTGCTTTTTGCGCCTTAGTTCCCACAATGAGGACGTTGCAAAGTTTTGGTGTGGGGGTGAGGTGCCCATTTGTATATATTCTTCAAAAATTTTGAAAATTTAGGAATTTTTTTTTTTTTTCGGGATTTGGGTGCTTTCTTAGGTAGTTGTGATTGCATGTGCTAGGTTATTGACTTATATGTAAATAAAGTTTATATGATGAGATGTCTACTTGAGGATGTGGATCCGATTTTTCGTAATAACCCCATCTCGTATGCGTGATTCTATGCTGCCTTGCTCACCTTATCTTCAATTCTTATGGTCTTGTTGTTAAGTTGGCATGTGACCCATTTGTTGGCCTAAATTGCCTTTTGAACTCTTAAAAAATAAAAAATAAAAAATAAAAAAAGGGAAAAGTCAAAAAAAAAGTGTAAAAAGTGAAACAAAACCCGAGCACCAATGTTCGTAGCCACTATCTTTATTTTGTATCTTTAATTGGCTTGAATATGTGCTAGTTTACTTGATTTCACATCTGTTTGGGCAATGCAATAAGTGCTTTGCACATTCTAATAACACCCCTTTTTAAAGAAGGTTCGAATATTTATAAGTCAAGCGGCTTTAGGGTGTGTGCGTTATTAATCTTGGAAAGATGAAAGAAAAATGAAAACATGGAGCAAATAAGGCAATTAGGCACAGAAATAGGGATCGTGTCGATATTAGCAACTTGATTCATAAGACTTGATACATAGTAGCACATGTACTAAGGTGTACATATCATTAAATATTGAGTGTGGGGAGAAAAATAAGAGTTGGGATGCTTCTTTTGACTTGGATGTTTTCTGATTGTGCATTCTATTTGTATATAGCTTGGGGACTTGGTTGCTAGGGTCTCGCAATTGCATGAGTATTTGAAATAATTTTGTCTTTGTATATCTGTTTCTATGTTTGCAAAAAAGCCTAAAAGATTTTCTTTTGTCTTTGAAATAATTTTATGGGTATTTCACTTGAAAACCTTCACGAGACCTCACTCATCCACTTGGGAGACTGAGGGGTTAAAGGACTTGTTCTATAAGCTAAATGCAACCGTGATTTCTTCGACAGTGATTTAGTATTGTGTTTTTCTTATTTTCCATTTCTTTTTAGGTAGTCTAGTTGTTTTACTCGAGGATGGGAAAAATCTTGGTGTGGGGGTATTTGTTGTGCTAAAAATATGCTATTTTGATGATATCTTTATACCCGATTTATGCTCAAAATAATTGTTATTTTTAGATTTTTATTTGATTTTATTTGGTTTTGTAGGTATTGAATAATTTGAAAAAAAATGTGGAAAAAGGATGAACAGATGCTGAAAATGAAGAACTAGGCCAAGCTGATTCAAGCCCAACCTCTTTTATAGCCCAAAAAGAAAGCAAAAAATAAAAGTAAAACCTAACAAAAAACCCCCAAACCCCACGTGTATGGCGCATGACCTTTGTCCCCCCCTTTTATTTCTCATTTACTCTCTCTTCCCTCTCGGCCCAAGACCCCCGAAAAAAGAAACCCAACACTCCTCTCTCTTCGCTGTCCGGCCATCTTCATTTCATCTCCACCATCCCATCTCTCTCTCTCTCAACCACACAACACCATATCCTTCCTCCTTAACCACCATCGAACATCATGCACCCATCCACCACCCTAAACTGCCACCGCAGCATGCCAGCACACCCAACATCATCATCCCATCTCGACCTTCCACAGCACTCACGAATCAATGGTTGTGATTCAGAGAGGCTCGGGTATAAGTGGAGGAAGCGGCGCATTCAGAAGGTAATTTAGATTTTAATTTAGGTCTTCAAGTTTAATTTAGGGTTCATTATAGGTATTCGATTTTCAGATAAATTTAGGATGAATTTCATGTTTAGAGATTTTTAGGGTTCTTGTCGATTTTTCTATTTTCAATGTCGAGTATTTAGATCCATTTTTAGCTTGCAATCTCCTTTAATTCAGCTTTATTTTGTTAAATTGGAGTAAGCTTGAATTTCGGTTCTGCTATTGAACTGATTTCTAAGTTTTGGGTTATGCAATTCTCAACTTCATCTCTCATTGTTATCTCGGATTCCAGATTTGAATTTGAGTATGAGTTTGTGATTATGAGCTGTTCTTATCTTTGGAGAATGATTCAGATTTACAGTTGCGATTTTGGTCAGGGACGTACTTGAATTCCCCTCCTCTGTTCCCGTTCTTGCTCTGGTGAATGTGGATAATCTCCATGAATGAAGATTGAACCTGGGTCGAGCTGTGAGCTAGGACACCCATGGATTTATCTTGCCTTGCTACTTTTCAGTGTTCTGTTCTGCCTGTTCTTTTTCTTTTTGGACTTGACATTGCTGATAGTGAATGCTGTTGAATTTTAGTTTAGGAGATGCTACCTCAGGCATTATGTCAGGTCACTCATTTCATTTATCTCTTCATTCCTGCTCTCTTTAGTCACTTGATCACTTTATTTTATCTCTTTTCTTTGGGTAATGTGATTACTTCTATTTAAGTTTGCTTTATCTTATTTAAAAGTTGATTCGGGGTGATGAAACCCTATGAATAGTGGCAATCAATAGCTTTATTTGTTCAATGGTTTAATTAGTTTAGAATGATGCTAAATTAGTTAGATTTCGTACTTAGTGATCTTAATCTCATCCTCACCCCTTAGGAGACGACCCTCAAGCATTACGACGGTAGTCGTATACTTATGGCATTTATTTTTACACTAGAAAATTTCGAATAATTTTTTGGCACTGTTGCCGGAGATGATGGCATGAGATTTGGTTGCATTTTCTTTGATATTTTCTTATTAGCTGAATCAATTTTCTTTTGCTTATTTCATTATTAATTGTTACTTTGCTTGGTTATTTCTTGCAATTCAAAAATCCAAAAAACTTAGAAAAGCCTAAAATTGAAAAAAAAATTAGAAAAACTTGAAAACCCCTAAAAATTGAAAAACCTTAAAAACTTTAAAAATAAAATGGCAAGTTTCCATTTCCCACAACATGAGCATGAACCTTTTGGAGCTATTTATCGTGATTTAATGACGATCGTGCTCAATTGAATTAATATTTTGAGAAATGGGAAACTTGGGGGTCATTGCTGGGGGTCTAAATGCTTAATCTTGGGGTTATATTGAGTCTATTTGTCCTGGCGGTGTCCTAGGCTTATTATCTAAAACTTAAGATGAGGTTTGGGATTTCTTTGAAAAACTAGCTTGGGATACGTACAAGTTTGAACAAGCTAAAAATAATTTTTGTTACCCAACTCATAGTGAGTCTGTTTTTCCTGTTAGTCCTTACGTACTGGATCCCTTTATAGATTCACATGACCCATCTCACTCTTATTTGCCTTCCATTTTGTGTAATTATTGTGAATCTTCTGATCATGCTGCTTGTCATTGCCCTTATCGTGCTTATGTGGATGCTACAAGTGTAAGTGTTGAAAGGAAGATTAATGAATTGACTGATTAAATGGTAGAGACAATGAAAAAGAGAATCACTAAATTCTCAATGTTTTAATCAAAGTACGGAGAATTGCAGTGAGCATGGCTCTAATTTAGGATTTCCTGACCCTGCAGTTTGTCTTGATGATGATTTTGATCCCTCTTATCAATCTAGGCCCCACCTGAAAGAAAAACATGCCTTTCCCTAATTTAGAACAAGAGAGTGACCTCCCTATGTCTCTATTGCTAGACCTTGCATCCCTTACTAGCTCACCCAAGGATGTCACTGAAGGTGTCCTAGCTTATTCTGACCCACCCGCCCCTTTTACTCACTCTCGTGAATTTGAGGTGGGTGAAGACCTTGAGATCCCTGGTGCGTTACATATGAGCATTGCGAATGAAGTTAAGCCTCATGACTTAGATGGTTCGGAAGATATTTCATAGGAGTTATGCAATGAGGTAACTAACCCACTATTTTGGACTTTGACGATGGTCTCTGTGCTGAATATGAATCATTTTCTTTTGATCCTATCCAAGTTGACCTCTTTCTAGAATATTGAAAATCTGAAATTGTCGAGTCTAATAATGTTGTCATCAAGAATTTTAATTTAAACCGAACTCTCGTGCTTTTTGATATGACAAGACTTGTGAACTTTGCACCCACTATTTTCAATAGACTGCTTGTTCATGTCGATATAATTTCTAGGCCAATGACCTCAATACTGGTTCGTTCAGAGCATGTTCATTTCCTTTCTGATTGGGCTCAACTATTTGATCAATTGAAGTGGGCCCTTACTGGTGCTTTGTTGGCTAGGTGGATGCACTCTTTCTGGCTCCAACTCACTACTTTCCACCGTTTCTATGTGATTCAGAGTTGGGCTTCTTTGTTTGTTAAGCCGCTGCATGCTTTAACGAGTTTTGATTTGAGTAGCATTTTTCAACTTAATATGGAGTGGCTAATACTTCGTAGACCTCTAACTTAGCGGATTTCTAGAGGTATAGCTTTGGTGTACTTTTGCACCTGACCTGGTATGATCTTTCTAACTTTTCTCTCTTATTCTTTTCGTACTTAGTTATGGATATTTAGGACTATGATTGTATCGGTGATCGAACTTGAGGAGCAATTTGGGATTCGTTGAGCCGTGTTGGCTATGATCACTCTTGGTTATGTTATGATTTTGTGAATATTTGTTCTTTGTGGATATCTAGGATTGTTCTTGTGCATGTTTTAGTTCCTTTGTTTGGTTTCCTTGATTTTGTGTTTTGTTTCCTCGGTTTTGTGTTTTGTTTTGTTTTTTTTCTTAAGTTTAGCAAGTTTTGGTTACTCTTTGGTTTAGTATTTGTTTCATAGTCTCTTTTTGTTCCCTTTTTGGTGTTTTAGTGACTTTGTTTTGGTCTTCCATTTTGTTTTTCTTTTTCTTTTGCATTTTGTTTTGTTTTAGGTTTCTTTTGGATTTAGGTTGGCATTTAGTAGGTTTTTGGTCTTGTCTTGTTTTATTTTGGTGATTATGTTTGTTTTGGTCTTGATCGGTTTTGTTTTCTTTTGTTAGGTTTTGGTTTTCATTTTGGTTTATTTTGTGATTTGGTTTTTGGTTTTTGTGATTATGTGTATTTGGTTTTGTTTTGGTTTTAGTGGCGGTTTTGATTGCTTCGGTGATTAGGTGTGTTTTGCTCTACTTTTATTTGGTTTTGGAGTTTGAGTTCCTCTCTTTTGTGATCTTGGTTTTGATTTTGGTTTGTTTGTGGTTCGTTTGTGATTTTTATTGGTGTCCTATTTGTATATATTTGTGGTTTCATGTGGTTTTATAGTTGTATAGCTTATGTGATTGCTTTTTGTGCCTTAGTTCCCACAGTGAAGACATTGTGAAGTTTTGATGTGGAAGTGAGGTGCCTATTTGTATATGTTTTTTGAAAATTTTAAAAATTAGAAATTTTGTTTTTCTTTTGGGATTTGTGTGCTTTCTTTGGCAGTTGTGATCCCATGTGCTAGGTTATTGAGTTATATGTAAACAGAGTTTGCATGATGAGATGTCTGGTTGAGGATGTGGATCCGATTTTTCATAATAACCCCATCTCGCATGTGTGATTCTGTGCTACCTTGCTCACCTTATCCTCAATTCTTATGATCTTGTTGTTAACTTGGCATGTGACCCATTTGTTTGTCTAAATTGCCTTTTGAGCTCTTAAAAAATGAAGAAAAAAAATGAAAAATGAAAAAGCCAAAAAAAAAGTCTGAAAGGTGAAAGAAAACCCGGGCACCAATGTTCATAGCCACTATTTTTTTTTTATATCTTTAATTAGCTTGAATATGTGCTAATTTACTTGATTTCACATCTGTTTGGGCAATACATTAAGTGCTTTGCATATTCCAATAACACCCCTTTCTAGGGAAGGTCTGAATCTTTATAAGTCAAGCGGGTTTAGGGTGTGTGCGTTATTAACTGTGGAAAAATGAAAGAAAAATGGAAAAATAGAGCAAATAAGGCAATTAGGCACGGAAATAGGGATCGTGTCGATGCTAGCAACTTGATTCGTAAGAGTTGATACATAGTAGCACATGCATCAAGGTGTACATATCATTGTATATTGAGTGTGGGGTGAAAAATGAGAGTTGGGATCCTTCTTTTGCCTTAGATGTTTTCTGATTGTGCATTCTATTTGTATATAGCTTGGAGACTTGGTTGCTAAGGTGTTGCAATTGCATGAGTCGTGCACATGATTTTTCAATTACTTGTATATCTGTTTCTATGTTTACAAAAAAAGCCTAAAAGATTTTCTTTTGTCTTTAAAATAATTTTGTGGGTATTTCACTTGAAAACCTTCACAAGACCTCATTCGTCCACTTGAGAGACTGAGGGATTTAAAGGACTTGTTCTATATGCTAAATGCAACCGTGATTCATACAATAGATATTTAGGATTGTGTTTTCCTTATTCTCCATTTCTTTTCAGGTAGTCTCGTTGTTTTACTCGAGGATGGGAAAAATCTTGATGTGGGGGTATTTGTTCGTGCTAAAAATATACTATTTTTATGATATCTTTATACCCGATTTATGCTCAAAATAATTGTTATTTTTATATTTTTATTTGATTTTATTTGGTTTTGTAGGTATTGAATAATTTGGAAAAAATGCAGGAAAAAGATGAACAGATGCCGAAAATGAAGAACTAAGCCAAGCTGATTCAAGCCAAACCTCTTTTATAGCCCAAAAAGAAAGAAAAAATAAAAGGAAAACCAAAAAAAAAACCCCCACAAACCCCACGTGCATGGCACATGACCTTTGCCCCCCATTCAATTTCTCATTTTCTCTCTCTTCCCTCTCGGCCTAAGATCCCCGAAAAAAGAAGTCCAACCCTCCCCTCTCTTCGCTGTTCGGCCATCTTCATTTCATCTCCACCTTCTCATCTCTCTCTCTCAACCACACAGCACCATATCCTTCTTCCTTAACCACCATCGAACATCACGCACCCATCCACCACTCTAAACTACCGCCGCAGCACGCCAGCACACCCAATATCATCACTCCATCTCAACCTTCCACAGCACGCAAGAATCAACGGCTGTGATTGAGAGACGCTAGGGTATAAGTGGAGGAAGCGGCGCATTCAGAAGGTAATTTAGGTTTTAATTTAGGTCTTTAGGTTTAATTTAGGGTTCCTTATAGTTTTTCAATTTTTAGATAAATTTAGGATGAATTTCATGTTTAGAGATTTTTAAGGTTCTTATCGATTTTTCTGTTTTCAATGTCGAGTATTTAGATCCGTTTTTAGCTTGCAATCTCCTTTAATTTAGCTTTATTTTGTTAAATTGGAGTAAGCTTGGATTTTGGTTTTGCGATTGAACTGATTTCTAAGTGTTGGGTTATACAATTCTCAACTTCATCTCTCATTGTTATCTGGGATTCTAGATTTGAATTTGAGTATGAGTTTGTGATTATGAGTTGTTCTTATCATTGGAGAATGATTCAGATTTGTAGCTGCGATTTTGGTCAGGGACTGACTTGAATTCCCCTCCCCTGTTCCCGTTCTTGCTCTGGTGGATGTGGACAATCCCCATGGATGAAGATTGAACCTGGGTCGAGCTATGAGCTAGGACACCCATGGATTTATCTTGCGCTGCTGCTTTTCAGTGTTCTGTTCTGCCTGTTCTTTTTCTTTTTGGACTTAACATTGCTGATAGTGAATGCTGTTGAATTTTAGCTTAGGAGATGCTACCTCAGGTATTATATCAGGTCACTTATTTCATTTATCTCTTCGTTCTTGCTCTCTTTAGTCACTTGATCACTTTATTTTATCTCTTTTCTTTGGATAATGTGATTACTTCTATTTAAGTTTGCTTTATCTTATTTTAAAGTTGATTAGGGCTAATGAAACCCTATGAATAGTGGCAATCAACAGCTTTATTTGTTCAATGGTTTAATTAGTTTAGAATGATGCTAAATTAGTTAGATTTCATACTCAGTGATCTTAATCTTATCCTCATCCCTTAGGAGACGACCCTCAAGTACTACAATGGTAGTCGTATACTTATGGCATTTATTTTTACACTAGAAAATGTCGAACAAGTTTTTGGCACTGTTGCCGGGGATGACGGCATGAGATTAGGTTGCATTTTCTTCGATATTTTCTTATTAGTTGAATCAATTTTCTTTTGTTTATTTCATTATTAATTGTTACTTAGCTTAGTTATTTCTTAAAATTCAAAAATCCAAAAAACTTAGAAAAGCCTAAAATTGAAAAAAAAAATTAGAAAAACTTGAAACCCCTAAAAATTGAAAAACTTTAAAAACTCTAAAAATAAAATGGCAAGTTTCCATTTCCCACAACATGAGCATGAATCTTTTGGAGCTATTTATCGCGACTTAATGATGATTGTGCTCAATTGAATCAATATTTTGAGAAATGGGAAACTTGGGGGTCATTGCTGGGGTTCTAAATGCTGAATTTTGGGGGTCATATTGAGTCTATTTATCTTGGCAGTGTTCTAGGCTTATTATCTAAAACTTAAGATGAGGTTTGGGATTTTTCTGAAAAAGTAGCTTGGGATACTTACGAGTTTGAACAAGTTAGAAATAATTTTGGTTACCCAACTCATAGTGAGTCCATTTTTCCTGTTAGTCCTTGCGTACCGGATCCCTTTATGGATTCACATGACCCATCTCACTGTTATTTGCCTTCCGTTTTGTGCAATTATCGTGAGTCTTCTGATCATGCTGCTTGTCATTGCCCTTATCGTGCTTATGTGGATGCTACATGTGCAAGTATTGAAAGGAAGATTAATGAATTGACTGATTTAATGGTAGAGACAATGAAAAAGAGAATTACTGAATATTCTCAACGTTTTAATCAAAGTACGGAGAATTGTAGTGAGCATGACTCTAATTTAGGATTTCCTGAACCTGCAGTTTGTGTTGATGATGATTTTGATCCCTCTTATCAATCTAGGCCACACCTGAATGAAAAACATGCCTTTGCCTAATCTAGAACAAGTGAGTGACCTCCCTACGTCTCTATCCCCAGACCTTGCATCCCTCACTAGCTCACCCAAGGATCTCACTGAAGGTGTTCTCGCTTATTCTGACCCACTCGCCCCTTTTACTCACTCTCGTGAATTTGCGGTGGGTGAAGACCTTGAGATCCCTAGTGCGTTAAATATGAGCACTGTGAAGGAAGTTAAGCCTCATGACTTAGATCATTTCGGAAGATATTTTATAGGAGTTATGCGATGAGGTAACTAACCCACTATTTTGGACTTTGACGATGATCTCTATGCTGAATATGAATCATTTTTTTTTGATCCTATCCAAGTTGACCTCTTTTTAGAATATTGAAAATATGAAATTGTCGAGTCTAATAATGCTGTCATTAAGAATTTTAATTTAAACCGAACTCTCGTTCTTTTTGATATGACAAGACTTGTGAACTTTGCACCCACTATTTTGCCTAAACTTCTCGTTTATGTCGATATAATTTCTACGCCAATGGCCTCAATACTGGTTCATTCAGAGCATGTTCTTTTCCTTTCTGATTGGGCCCAACTATTTGGTCAATTGAAGCGGGCCCTTACTGGTGCTTTATTCGCTAGGTGGATGCAGTCTTTCTGGCTCCAGCTCACTACTTTTTGCCCTTTCTATGTGATTGAGAGTTGGGATTCTTTGTCTGTTAAGCTGCTACATGCTTTAATGAGTTTTGATTTGAGTAGCACTTTTCAGCTTAATATGGAGTGGCTAATACTCCGTAGACCTCTAACTTAGCGGATTTCTAGAGGTATAGCTTAAGTGTACTTTTGCACCTGACCTGGTATGATCGTTCTAACATTTCTCTCTTATTCTTTTTGTACTTAGTTATGGATATTTAGGACTATGATTGTACGGGTGATCAATCTCGAAGAGCAATTTGGGATTTGCTGAGTCGTATTGGCTATGATCACCCTTGGTTATGTTATGATTTTGTGAATATTTGTTTTTGAGGATATCTGGGATGGTTCTTGTGTATGTTTTAGTTCCTTTGTTTGGTTTCCTTGATTTTGTATTTTGTTTCCTTGGTTTTGTGTTTTGTGTTTTTTTTTTTTTTTTAACAAGTTTTGGTTTTTCTTTGGTTTAGTATTTGTTTAATTGTTTCTTTTTGTTCCCTTTTTGGTGTTTTAGTGGTCTTCCATTTTGTTTTTGTTTTTCTTTTGTATTTTGTTTTGTTTTAGGTTTCTTTTCGATTTAGGTTGGTATTTAGTAGGTTTTTGGTCTTGTCTTGTTTTATTTTGGTGATTATGTTTGTTTTGGTCTTGATCAATTTTGTTTTCTTTTGTTAGGTTTTGGTTTTTGTTTTTTGTGATTTGGTTTTTGGTTTTTGTGATTATGAGTATTTGGTTTTGTTTTGGTTTAGTGGTGGGTTTGATTGCTTTGGTGCTTAGGGGTGTTTTGGTCTATTTTTGTTTGGTTTTGGAGTTTGAGTTCCTTTCTTTTGCGATTTTGGTTTTGATTTTGGTTTATTTGTGCTTCATTTGTGATTTTTATTGGTGTCCTATTTGTATATATTTGTTGTTTCGTGTGGTTTTACGGTTGTATAACTTATGTGATTGCTTTTTGCGCCTTAGTTCCCACAATGAGTACGTTGTAAAGTTTTGGTGTGGGGGTGAGGTGCCCATTTGTATATATTCTTCAAAAATTTTGAAAATTTAGGATTTTTTTTTTTTCGGGATTTGGGTGCTTTCTTAGGTAGTTGTGATTGTATGTGCTAGGTTATTGACTTATATATAAATAAAGTTTATATGATGAGATGTCTACTTGAGGATGTGGATCCGATTTTTCGTAATAACCCCATCTCGTATGCGTGATTCTATGCTGCCTTGCTCACCTTATCTTCAATTCTTATGGTCTTGTTGTTAAGTTGGCATGTGACCCATTTGTTGGTCTAAATTGCCTTTTGAACTCTTAAAAAATAAAAAATAAAAAAAGGGAAAAGTCAAAAAAAAAAAGTGTAAAAAGTGAAACAAAACCCGAGCACCAATGTTCATAGCCACCATCATTATTTTGTTTCTTTAATTGGCTTGAATATGTGCTAGTTTACTTGATTTCACATCTGTTTGGGCAATGCAATAAGTGCTTTGCACATTCCAATAACACCCCTTTTTAGAGAAGGTTCGAATATTTATAAGTCAAGCGGCTTTAGGGTGTGTGCGTTATTAATCTTGGAAAGATGAAAGAAAAATGAAAACATGGAGCAAATAAGGCAATTAGGCACAGAAATAGGGATCGTGTCGATGTTAGCAACTTGATTCATAAGACTTGATACATAGTAGCACATGTACTAAGGTGTACATATCATTAAATATTGAGTGTGGGGAGAAAAATAAGAGTTGGGATGCTTCTTTTAACTTGGATGTTTTCTGATTGTGCATTCTATTTGTATATAGCTTGGGGACTTGGTTGCTAGGGTCTCGCAATTGCATGAGTATTTGAAATAATTTTGTCTTTGTATATCTGTTTCTATGTTTGCAAAAAAGCCTAAAAGATTTTCTTTTGTCTTTGAAATAATTTTATGGGTATTTCACTTGAAAACCTTCACGAGACCTCACTCATCCACTTGGGAGACTGAGGGGTTAAAGGACTTGTTCTATAAGCTAAATGAAACCGTGATTTCTTCGACAGTGATTTAGTATTGTGTTTTTCTTATTTTCCATTTCTTTTTAGGTAGTCTAGTTGTTTTACTCGAGGACGGGAAAAATCTTGGTGTGGGGGTATTTGTTGTGCTAAAAATATGCTATTTTGATGATATCTTTATACCCGATTTATGCTCAAAATAATTGTTATTTTTAGATTTTTATTTGATTTTATTTGGTTTTGTAGGTATTGAATAATTTGAAAAAAAATGTGGAAAAAGGATGAACAGATGCTGAAAATGAAGAACTAGGCCAAGCTGATTCAAGCCCAACCTCTTTTATAGCCCAAAAAGAAAGCAAAAAATAAAAGTAAAACCTAACAAAAAACCCCCAAACCCCACGTGTATGGCGCATGACCTTTGTCCCCCCCTTTTATTTCTCATTTACTCTCTCTTCCCTCTCGGCCCAAGACCCCCGAAAAAAGAAACCCAACACTCCTCTCTCTTCGCTGTCCGGCCATCTTCATTTCATCTCCACCATCCCATCTCTCTCTCTCTCAACCACACAACACCATATCCTTCCTCCTTAACCACCATCGAACATCATGCACCCATCCACCACCCTAAACTGCCACCGCAGCATGCCAGCACACCCAACATCATCATCCCATCTCGACCTTCCACAGCACTCACGAATCAATGGTTGTGATTCAGAGAGGCTCGGGTATAAGTGGAGGAAGCGGCGCATTCAGAAGGTAATTTAGATTTTAATTTAGGTCTTCAAGTTTAATTTAGGGTTCATTATAGGTATTCGATTTTCAGATAAATTTAGGATGAATTTCATGTTTAGAGATTTTTAGGGTTCTTGTCGATTTTTCTATTTTCAATGTCGAGTATTTAGATCCATTTTTAGCTTGCAATCTCCTTTAATTCAGCTTTATTTTGTTAAATTGGAGTAAGCTTGAATTTCGGTTCTGCTATTGAACTGATTTCTAAGTTTTGGGTTATGCAATTCTCAACTTCATCTCTCATTGTTATCTCGGATTCCAGATTTGAATTTGAGTAAGAGTTTGTGATTATGAGCTGTTCTTATCTTTGGAGAATGATTCAGATTTATAGTTGCGATTTTGGTCAGGGACTTACTTGAATTCCCCTCCTCTGTTCCCGTTCTTGCTCTGGTGAATGTGGATAATCTCCATGAATGAAGATTGAACCTGGGTCGGGCTGTGAGCTAGGACACCCATGGATTTATCTCGCCTTGCTACTTTTCAGTGTTCTGTTCTGCCTGTTCTTTTTCTTTTTGGACTTGACATTGCTGATAGTGAATGCTGTTGAATTTTAGTTTAGGAGATGCTACCTCAGGCATTATATCAGGTCACTCATTTCATTTATCTCTTCATTCCTGCTCTCTTTAGTCACTTGATCACTTTATTTTATCTCTTTTCTTTGGGTAATGTGATTACTTCTATTTAAGTTTGCTTTATCTTATTTAAAAGTTGATTCGGGGTGATGAAACCCTATGAATAGTGGCAATCAATAGCTTTATTTGTTCAATGGTTTAATTAGTTTAGAATGATGCTAAATTAGTTAGATTTCGTACTTAGTGATCTTAATCTCATCCTCACCCCTTAGGAGACGACCCTCAAGCATTACGACGGTAGTCGTATACTTATGGCATTTATTTTTACACTAGAAAATTTCGAATAATTTTTTGGCACTGTTGCCGGAGATGATGGCATGAGATTAGGTTGCATTTTCTTTGATATTTTCTTATTAGCTGAATCAATTTTCTTTTGTTTATTTCATTATTAATTGTTACTTTGCTTAGTTATTTCTTGCAATTCAAAAATCCAAAAAACTTAGAAAAGCCTAAAATTGAAAAAAAAAATTAGAAAAACTTGAAAACCCCTAAAAATTGAAAAACCTTAAAAACCTTAAAAATAAAATGGCAAATTTCCATTTCCCACAACATGAGCATGAATCTTTTGGAGCTATTTATCGCGACTTAATGATGATCGTGCTCAATTGAATCAATATTTTGAGGAATGGGAGACTTAGGGGGTCATTGCTGGGTTTCTAAATGCTGAATCTTGGGGGTCATATTGAGTCTATTTATCCTGGCAGTGTCCTAGGCTTATTATCTAAAACTTAAGATGAGGTTTAGGATTTTTCTGAAAAAGTAGCTTGGGATACTTACGAGTTTGAACAAGCTAGAAATAATTTTGGCTACCCAACTCATAGTGAGTCTGTTTTTCCTGTTAGTCCTTGCGTACCGGATCCCTTTATAGATTCACATGACCCATCTCACTCTTATTTGCCTTCCGTTTTGTGCAATTATCGTGAGTCTTCTGATCATGCTGCTTGTCATTGCCCTTAGCGTGCTTATGCGGATGCTACATGTGTAAGTGTTGAAAGGAAGATTAATGAATTGACTGATTAAATGGTAGAGACAATGAAAAAGAGAATTACTGAATATTCTCAACGTTTTAATCAAAGTGCGGCGAATTGTAGTGAGCATGACTCTAATTTAGGATTTCCTGAACCTACAGTTTGTCTTGATGATGATTTTGATCCCTCTTATCAATCGAGCCCCCACTTGAATGAAAAACATGCCTTTGCATAATCTAGAGCAAGAGAGTGACCTCCCTACGTCTCTATCCCCAGACCTTGCATCCCTCATTAGCTCACCCAAGGATGTCACCGAAGGTGCCCTAGCATATTCTGACCCACCCGCCCCTTTTACTCACTCTCGTGAATTTGAGGTGGGTGAAGACCTTGAGATCTCTGGTGCGTTAAATATGAGCACTTCGAATGAAGTTAAGCCTCATGACTTAGATGATTCGGAAGATATTTCATAGGAGTTATGCAATGAGGTAACTAGCCCACTATTTTGGACTTTGACGATGATCTCTGTGCTGAATATGAATCATTTTCTTTTGATCCTATCCAAGTTGACCTCTTTTTAGAATATTGAAAATCTGAAATTGTCGAGTCTAATAATGTTGTCATTATGAACTTTAATTTAAACCGAACTCTCGTGCTTTTTGATATGACAAGACTTGTGAACTTTGCACCCACTATTTTGCCTAGACTGCTCGTTCGTGTCGATATAATTTCTAGGCCAATGACCTCAATACTGGTTTGTTCAGAGCATGTTCATTTCCGTTCTGATTGGGCTCAACTATTTGATCAATTGAAGCGGGCCCTTGCTGGTGCTTTATTGGCTAGGTGGTCGTACTCTTTCTGGCTCCAACTCGCTACTTCTCACCGTTTCTATGTGATTGAGAGTTGGGCTTCTTTGTTTATTAAGCTGCTGTGTGCTTTAACGAGTTTTGATTTGAGTAGTACTTTTCAACTTAATATGGAGTGGCTGATACTCTGTAGACCTCTAACTTAGCAGATTTCTAGAGGTATAGCTTAGGTGTACTTTTGCACCTAACCTGGTATGATCATTCTAACTCTTCTCTCTTACTCTTTTTGTACTTAGTTATAGATATTTAGGACTATGATTGTATGAGCGATCGATCTCGAAGAGCAATTCGGGATTTGCTGTGTCGTGTTGGCTATGATCACCCTTGGTTATGTTATAATTTTGTAAGTATTTGTTCTTTGTGGATATCTGGGATTGTTCTTGTGTATGTTTTAGTTCCTTTGTTTGGTTTCCTTGATTTTGTATTTTGTTTCCTTGGTTTTGTGTTTTGTTTTTTTTTTTTTAGTTTAGCGAGTTTTAGTTTTTCTTTGGTTTAGTATTTGTTTAATAGTTTCTTTTTGTTCCCTTTTCGGTGTTTTAGAGACTTTGTTTTGGTCTTCCTTTTTGTTTTTGTTTTTCTTTTTTATTTTGTTTTGTTTTAGGTTTCTTTTGGATTTAGGTTGGTATTTAGTTGGTTTTTGGTCTTGTCTTGTTTTATTTTGGTGATTATGTTTGTTTTGGTCTTGATCAATTTTGTTTTCTTTTGTTAGGTTTTGGTTTTTGTTTTTTGTAATTTGGTTTTTGGTTTTTGTGATTATGAGTATTTGGTTTTGGTTTGGTTTTAGTGGTGCGTTTGATTGCTTTGGTGATTAGGTGTGTTTTGGTCTATTTTTCTTTGGTTTTGGAGTTTGAGTTCCTTTCTTTTGTGACTTTGGTTTGTTTGTGGTTCGTTTGTGATTTTTATTGGCGTCCTATTTGTATATATTTGTGGTTTCGTGTGGTTTTATGATTGTGTAACTTATGTGATTGCTTTTTGCATCTTAGTTCCCACAATAAGGACATTATGAAGTTTTAGTGTGGGGGTGAGGTGCTCATTTGTATATATTTTTCAAAAATTTTGAAAAATTAGAAATTTTTTTTTTTCTTTTGGGATTTGTGTGCTTTGTTAGGTAGTTGTGATTGTATGTGCTAGGTTATTGACTTATATGTAAACAGAGTTCACATAATGAGATGTCTAGTTGAGGATGTGGATCCGATTTTTCATAATAACCCCATTTTGTATGTGTGATTTTATGCTGCCTTGCTCACCTTATCTTCAATTCTTATGGTCTTGTTGTTAAGTTGGCATGTGACCCATTTATTGGTCTAAATTGCCTTTTGAACTCTTAAAAAATAAAAAATAAAAAAAGGGAAAAGTCAAAAAAAAAAAGTGTAAAAAGTGAAACAAAACCCGAGCACCAATGTTCATAGCCACCATCATTATTTTGTTTCTTTAATTGGCTTGAATATGTGCTAGTTTACTTGATTTCACATCTGTTTGGGCAATGCAATAAGTGCTTTGCACATTCCAATAACACCCCTTTTTAGAGAAGGTTCGAATATTTATAAGTCAAGTGGCTTTAGGATGTGTGCGTTATTAATCTTGGAAAGATGAAAGAAAAATGGAAACATGGAGCAAATAAGGCAATTAGGCACAGAAATTAGCAACTTGATTCATAAGACTTGATACATAGTAGCACATGTACCAAGGTGTACATACCATTACATATTGATTGTGGGGAGAAAAATGAGAGTTGAGATGCTTCTTTTGACTTGGATGTTTTCTGATTGTGCATTCTATTTGTATATAGCTTGGGGACTTGGTTGCTAGGGCCTCGTAATTGCATGAGTATTTGAAATAATTTTGTCTTTGTATATCTGTTTCTATGCTTGCAAAAAAGCCTAAAAGATTTTCTTTTGTCTTTGAAATAATTTTGTGGGTATTTCATTTGAAAACCTTCACGAGACCTCACTCGTCCACTTGCGAGACTGAGGAGTTTAAAGGGCTTGTTCCGCATGGTAAATGCAACCGTGATTTCTTCGACAGTGATTTAGTATTGTGTTTTTCTTATTTTCCGTTTCTTTTTAGGTAGTCTAGTTGTTTTACTCGAGGATGGGAAAAATCTTGGTGTGGGGGTACTTGTTGTGCTAAAAATATGTTATTTTTACGATATCTTTATACCCGATTTATGCTCAAAATAATTATTATTTTTAGATTTTTATTTGATTTTATTTGGTATTGTACATATTGAATAATTTGAAAAAAAATGTAGTAAAAGGATGAACAGATGCTGAAAATGAAGAACTAGGCCAAGCTGATTCAAGCCCAACCTCTTTTATAGTCCAAAAAGAAAGAAAAAAATAAAATGAAAACCTAAAAAAAACCCCCTAAACCCCACGTGCATGGCGCATGACCTTTGTCACCCCTTTTTATTTCTTATTTTCTGTCTCTTCCCTCTCGGCCAAAGATAAAAGAAACCCGACCCTCCCCTCTCTTCGCTGTCCGGCCATCTTTATTTCGTCTCCACCATCTCATCTCTCTCTCTCAACCACACAGCACCATATCCTTCCTCCTTAACCACCATCGAACATCATGCACCTATCCACCACCCTAAACTGCAACCGCAGCATGCCAGCACACCCAACATCATCATCCCATCTCGACCTTCCACAGCACTCGTGAATGGAGGGTTGTGATTGAGAGGGGCTCGGGTATAAGTGGAGGAAGTGGCGCATTCAGAAGGTAATTTAGGTTTTAATTTAGGTCTTTAGGTTTAATTTAGGGTTCTTTATGGTTTTTCAATTTTCAGATAAATTTAGGATGAATTTCATGTTTAGAGATTTTTAGGGTTCTTATCGATTTTTCTATTTTCAATGTCGAGTATTTAGAACCGTTTTTGGCTTGCGATCTCCTTTAATTCAGCCTTATTTTGTTAAATTGGAGTAAGCTTGAATTTTGGTTTTGCTATTGAACTGATTTCTAAGTTTTGGGGTATGCAATTCTTAACTTCATCTCTCATTGTTATCTCGGATTCCAAATTTGAATTTGAGTATGAGTTTGTGATTATGAGTTGTTCTTATCTTTGGAGAATGATTCAAATTTGTAGTTGCGATTTTGGTCAGGGACTTACTTGAATTCCCCTCCCCTGTTCCCGTTCTTGCTCTGGTGAATGTGGATAATCTCCATGAATGAAGATTGAACCTGGGTCGAGCTGTGAGCTAGGACACCGATGGATTTATCTTGCCCTACTGCTTTTCAGTGTTCTGTTCTGCCTGTTCTTTTTCTTTTTGGACTTGACATTGTTGATAGTGAATGCTGTTGAATTTTAGTTTAGGAGATGCTACCTCAGGAATTATGTCAGGTCACTCATTTCATTTATCTCTTCGTTCTTGCTCTCTTCAGTCACTTGATCACTTTGTTTTATCTCTTTTCTTTGGATAATGTGATTACTTCTATTTAAGTTTGCTTTATCTTATTTTAAAGTTGATTAGGGCTAATGAAACCCTATGAATAGTGGTAATCAACAGCTTTATTTGTTCAATGGTTCAATTAGTTTCGAATGATGCTAAATTAGTTAGATTTCGTACTTAGTGATCTTAATCTTATCCTTATCCCTTAGGAGACAACCCTTAAGTACTACGACGGTAGTTGTATACCTATGGCATTTATTTTTACACTAGAAAATGTCGAACAAGTTTTTGGCACTATTGCCGGGGATGACGGCATAAGATTAGGTTGCATTTTCTTTGATATTTTCTTATTAGCTGAATCAATTTTCTTTTGTTTATTTCATTATTAATTGTCACTTAGCTTAGTTATTTCTTGAAATTCAAAAATCCAAAATACTTAGAAAAGCCTAAAATTGAAAAAAAAAAATTAGAAAAACTTAAAAACCCCTAAAAATTGAAAAACTTTAAAAACTTTAAAAATAAAATGGCAAGTTTCCATTTCCCACAACATGAGCATGAATCTTTTGGAGCTATTTATCATGACTTGATGATGATCATGCCTAATTGAGTCAATATTTTGAGAAATGGGAAACTTGGGGGTCATTGCTGGGGGTCTAAATGCTGAATCATGGGGTCATATTGAGTTTATCTGTCCTGGCGGTGTCCTAGGCTTATTATCTAAAACTTAAGATGAGGTTTGGGATTTCTTTGAAAAACTAGCTTGGGATACTTACGAGTTTGAACAAGCTAGAAATAATTTTGGTTACCCAACTTATAGTGAGTCTGTTTTTCCTGTTAGTCCTTGCGTACCGGATCCCTTTATAGATTCACATGACCCATCTCACTCTTATTTGCCTTCCGTTTTGTGCAATTATTGTGAGTCTTCTGATAATGCTGCTTGTCATTGCCCTTATCGTGCTTATGTGGATGCTACATGTGTAAGTGTTGAAAGGAAGATTAATGAATTGACCGATTAAATGGTAGAGACAATGAAAAAGAGAATTACTGAATACTGTCGACGTTTTAATCAAAGTACGGAGAATTATAGTGAGCATGACTCTAATTTAGGATTTCCTAAACCTGTAGTTTGTCTTGATGATGATTTTGATCCCTCTTATCGATCTAGGCCCCACTTGAATGAAAAACATTCCTTTGCCTAATCTAGAACAAGAGAGTGACCTCCCTACGTCTCTATCACCAAACCTTGCATCCCTCACTAGCTCACCCAAGGATGTCACTGAAGGTGTCCTAGCTTATTCTGACCCAACCGCCCCTTTTACTCACTCTCGTGAATTTGAGGTGGGTGAAGACCTTGAGATCCCTGGTGCGTTAAATATGAGCGCTGCGAATGAAGTTAAGCCTCATGACTTAGATGATTCGGAAGATGTTTCATAGGAGTTATGCAATGAGGTAACTAACCCACTATTTTGGACTTTGACGATGATCTCTGTGCTGAATATGAATCATTTTCTTTTGATCCTATCCAAGTTGACCTCTTTTTAGAATATTGAAAATCTGAAATTGTCGAGTCTAATAATGTTGTCATTAAGAATTTTAATTTAAACCGAACTCTCGTGCTTTTTGATATGACAAGACTTGTGAACTTTGCACCCACTATTTACCTAGGCTGCTCGTTCATGTCGATATAATTTCTAGGCCAATGACCTCAATACTGGTTTGTTTAGAGCATGTTCATTTCCTTTCTGATTGGGCCCAACTATTTAATCAATTGAAGCGGGCCCTTACTGGTGCTTTATTGGCTAGGTGGACGCACTCTTTCTGGCTCCAACTCACTACTTTTCGCCATTTCTATGTGATTGAGAGTTGGGCTTCTTTGTTTGTTAAGTTGCTGCGTGCTTTAATGAGTTTTGATTTGAGTAGCACTTTTTAGCTTAATATGGAGTAGCTGATACTCCGTAGACCTCTAACTTAGCGGATTTCTAGAGGTATAGCTTATATGTACTTTTACACCTGATCTGGTATGATCATTCTAACTTTTCTCTCTTATTCTTTTTGTACTTCGTTATGGATATTTAGAACAATAATTGTATGGGTGATCGATCTCGAGACGCAATTTGGGATTTACTGAGCCGTGTTGGCTATGATCACCCTTGGTTATGTTATGATTTTGTGAATATTTTTTCTTTGTGGATATCTAGGGTGGTTCTTGTGTATGTTTTGGTTCCTTTGTTTGGTTTCCTTGATTTTGTATTTTGTTTCCTTGGTTTTGTGTTTTGTGTATGTTTTTTTTTTAGTTTAGCGAGTTTTGGGTTTTCTTTGTTTTAGCATTTGTTTAATTGTTTCTTTTTGTTCCCTTTTTGGTCTTTTAGTGACTTTGTTTTGGTCTTCCATTTTCTTTTTGTTTTTCTTTTGTATTTTGTTTTGTTTTAGGTTTCTTTTGGATTTAGGTTGGTATTTAGTAGGTTTTTGGCCTTGTCTTGTTTTATTTCGGTGATTATGTTTGTTTTGGTCTTGATCAATTTTGTTTTCTTTTGTTAGGTTTTGGTTTTTGTTTTTTGTGATTTGGTTTTTGGTTTTTGTGATTATGAGTATTTGGTTTTGTTTTGGTTTTAGGGGTTGGTTTGATTGCTTTGGCAGGTGTGTTTTGGTTTATTTTTGTTTGGTTTTGGAGTTTGAGTTCCTTTCTTTTGTGATTTTGGTTTTGATTTTGGTTTGTTTGTGGTTCATTTGTGATTTTTATTGGTGTCCTATTTGTATATATTTGTTGTTTTGTGTGGTTTTAAGGTTGTATAACTTATGTGATTGCTTTTTGCTCCTTAGTTCCTACAATGAGGACGTTGTAAAGTTTTGGTGTGGGGGTGAGGTGCCCATTTGTATGTATTTTTCAAAAATTTTAAAAATTTAGAAATTTTTGTTTTTTTCTTTCAGGATTTGTGTGCTTTCTTAGGTAGTTGTGATTGTATGTACTAGGTTATTGACTTATATGTAAACAGAGTTTACATGATGAGATGTCTAGTTGAGGATGTGGATCCGATTTTTAATAATAACCCCATCTCGTATGTGTGATTCTATCCTGCCTTGCTCACCTTATCTTCAATTCTTATGGTCTTGTTGTTAAGTTGGCATGTGACCCATTTATTGGTCTAAATTGCCTTTTGAACTCTTAAAAAATAAAAATTAAAAAAAGGGAAAAGTCAAAAAAAAAGTGTTAAAAGTGAAACAAAACCCGAGCACCAATGTTCATAGCCACTATCTTTATTTTGTATCTTTAATTTGCTTGAATATGTGCTAGTTTACTTGATTTCACATCTGTTTGGGCAATGCAATAAGTGCTTTGCACATTCTAATAGCACCCCTTTTTAGAGAAGGTTCGAATATTTATAAGTCAAGAGGCTTTAGGGTGTGTGCGTTATTAATCTTAGAAAGATGAAAGAAAAATGGAAACATGGAGCAAATAAGGCAATTAGGCACAGAAATAGGGATCGTGTCGATGATAGCAACTTGATTCATAAGACTTGATACATATTAGCACATGCACCAAGGTGTACACATCAATAAATATTGAGTGTGGGGAGAAAAATGGGAGTTGGGATGCTTCTTTTGACTTGGATGTTTTCTGATTGTGCGTTCTATTTGTATATAGCTTAGGGACTTGGTTGCTAGGGTCTCGCAATTGCACGATTATTTGAAGTAATTTTGTCTTTGTATATCTGTTTCTATGTTTGCAAAAAAGTCTAAAAGATTTTCTTTTGTCTTTGAAATAATTTTGTGGGTATTTCACTTGAAAACTTTCACGAGACCTCACTCCTCCACTTGGGAGACTGAGGGATTTAAAGGGCTTGTTCCAGAAGCTAAATGCAACCGTGATTTCTTCGACAGTGATTTAGTATTGTGTTTTTCTTATTTTCCTTTTCTTTTTAGGTAGTCTAGTTGTTTTACTCGAGGACGGGAAAAATCTTGGTGTGGGGGTATTTGTTGTGCTAAAAATATGCTATTTTTACGATATCTTTATACCCGATTTATGCTCAAAATAATTGTTATTTTTAGATTTTTATTTGATTTTATTTGGTTTTGTAGGTGTTGAATAATTTAAAAAAAAAATGCGGAAAAAGGATGAACAGATGCTAAAAATGAAGAACTAGGCCAAGCTGATTCAAGCCCAACCTCTTTTATAGCCCAAAAAGAAAGAAAAAAATAAAAGGAAAAACTAAAAAAAAACCCCGCAAACCCCACGTGCATGGCGCATGACCTTTGTCCCCCCTTTTTATTCCTCATTTTCTCTCTCTTTCCTCTCGGCCCAAGACCCCCGAAAAAAGAAACCCGACCCTCCCCTCTCTTCGCTGTCCGGCCATCTTCATTTCATCTCCACCGTCTCATCTCTCTCTCCCTTAACCACACAGCACCATATCCTTCTTCCTTAACCACCATCGAACATCACGCACCCATCCACCACCCTAAACTGCCACCGCAGCATGCCAGGACGCCCAACATCATCATCCCATCTCGACCTTCCACAGCACTCGCGAATCGAGGGTTGTGATTGAGAGGGGCTCGGGTATAAGTGGAGGAAGCGGCGCATTCAAACGGTAATTTAGCTTTTAATTTAGGTCTTTAGGTTTAACTTCGGGTTCTTTATAGTTATTCGATTTTTAGATAAATTTAGGATGAATTTCATGTTTAGAGATTTTTAGGATTCTTGTCGATTTTTCTATTTTCAATGTCGAGTATCTAGATCCGCTTTTAGCTTGCAATCCCCTTTAATTCAACTTTATTTTGTTAAATTGGAGTAAGCTTGAATTTTGGCTTTGCTATTGAACTGATTTCTAAGTTTTGGGTTATGCAATCCTCAACTTCATCTCTCATTGTTATCCCGGATTGCAGATTTGAATTTGAGTATGAGTTTGTGATTGTGAGTTGTTCTTACCTTTGGAGAATGATTCAGATTCGTAGTTGTGATTTTGGTCAGGGTCTTACTTGAATTCCCCTCCCCTGTTCCTGTTCTTGCTTTGGTGATTGTGGATAATCTCCATGAATGAAGATTGATCTTGGGTCGAGCTGTAAGCTACAACACCCATGGATTTATCTTGCCCTGCTGCTTTTCAGTGTTCTGTTCTGCCTGTTCTTTTTCTTTTTGGACTTGACATTGCTGATAGTGAATGCTGTTGAATTTTGGTTTAGGAGATGCCACCTTAGGTATTATGTCAGGCCACTCATTTTGTTTATCTCTTCGTTCTTGCTCTCTTCAGTCACTTGATCAGCTTATTTTATCTCTTTTCTGTCGATAATGTGATTACTTCTACTTAAGTTTGCTTTATCTTATTTTAAAGTTGATTAGGGCTAATGAAACCCTATGAATAGTGGCAATCAACAGCTTTATTTGTTCAATGGTTTAATTAGTTTAGAATGATGCTAAGTTAGTTAGATTTCGTACTTAGTGATCTTAATCTTATCCTCATCCCTTAGGAGACGACCCTCAAGTACTACGACGGTAGCCGTATACCTATGGCATTTATTTTTACACTAGAAAATGTCGAACAAGTTTTTGGCACTGTTGCCGGGGATGACGGCATGAGATTAGGTTGTATTTTCTTTGATATTTTCTTATTAGCTGAATCGATTTTCATTTGTTTATTTCATTATTAATTGTTACCGTGCTTAGTTATTTCTTGAAATTCAAAAATCCAAAAAACTTAAAAAAGCCTAAAATTGAAAAAAAAATTAGAAAAACTTGAAAACCCCTAAAAATGGAAAAACTTTCAAAACTTTAAAAATAAAATGGCAAGTTTCCATTTCCCACAACATGAGCATGAATCTTTTGGAGGTATTTATCGCGACTTAATGATGATCGTGCTCAATTGAATCAATATTTTGATAAATGGGAAACTTGGGGGTCATTGCAGGGGGTCTAAATGCTGAATCTTGGGGTCATATTGAGTCTAACTGTCCTGGCGGTGTCCTAGGCTTATTATCTAAAACTTACGATGAGGTTTGGGATTACTTTGAAAAACTAGCTTGGGATACTTACGAGTGTGAGCAAGCTAGAAATAATTTTGGTTACCCAACTCATAGTGAGTCTGTTTTTCCTATTAGTCCTTGCGTACCGGATCCCTTTATAGATTCACATGACTCATCTTACTCTTATTTGCCTTCCGTCTTGTGCAATTATTGTGAGTCTTCTGATCATGCTACTTATCATTGCCTCATCGTGCTTATGTGGATGCTACATGTGTAAGTGTTGAAAGGAAGATTAATGAATTGATTGATTAAATGGTAGAGACAATGAAAAAAAGAATTACTGAATATTCTCAACGTTTTAATCAAAGTGCGGAGAATTGTAGTGAGCATGACTCTAATTTAGGATTTCCTGAACCTGCAGTTTGTGTTGATGATGATTTTGATCCCTCTTATCAATCTAGGCACCACCTGAATGAAAAACATGCCTTTGCCTAATCTAGAACAAGGGAGTGATCTCCCTACGTCTCTATCACCAGACCTTGCATCCCTCACTAGCTCACCCAAGGATATCACTGAAGATGTCCTAGCTTATTCTGACCCACCCGCCCCTTTTACTCACTCTCGTGAATTTGAGGTGGGTGAAGACCTTGAGATCCCTGGTGCGTTAAATATGAGCACTGCGAATGAAGTTGAGCCTCATGACTTAGATGACTCGGAAGATGTTTCATAGGAGTTATGCAATGAGGTAACTAACTCACTATTTTGGACTTTGACAATGATCTCTGTGCTGAATATGAATCATTTTCTTTTGATCCTATCCAAGTTAACCTCTTTTTAGGATATTGAAAATCTAAAATTGTCGAGTCTAATAATGTTGCCAATAAGAATTTTAATTTAAACCGAACTCTCGTGCTTTTTGATATGACAAGACTTATGAACTTTGCACCCACTATTTTGCCTAGACTGCTCGTTCATGTCGACATAATTTCTAGGCCAATGACCTCAATACTGGTTCGTTCAGAGCATGTTCATTTCCTTTCTGATTGGGCCCAACTATTTAATCAATTGAAGCGGGCCCTTACTGGTGCTTTATTGGCTAGGTGGATGCAGTCTTTCTAGCTACAACTCACTACTTTTCACCGTTTCTATGTGATTGAGAGTTGGGCTTCTTTGTTTGTTAAGCTGCTGCGTGCTTTAATGAGTTTTGATTTGAGTAGCACTTTTCAGCTTAATATGGAGTGCCTGATACTCCGTAGACCTCTAACTTAGCGGATTTATAGAGGTATAGCATTGGTGTACTTTTGCACCTGACCTGGTATGATCGTTCTAACTTTTCTCGCTTATTCTTTTCGTACTTAGTTATGGATATTTAGGACTATGATTGTATGGGTGATCGATCTAAAGGAGCAATTTGGGATTTGCTGAGCCGTGTTGGCTATGATCACCCTTGGTTATGTTATGATTTTGTGAATATTTGTTCTTTGTGGATATCTGGGGTGGTTCTTGTGTATGTTTTAGTTCCTTTGTTTGGTTTCCTTGATTTTGTATTTTGTTTCCTTGGTTTTGTGTTTTGTGTTTTTTTTTTTAGTTTAGCGAGTTTTGGGTTTTCTTTGGTTTAGTATTTGTTTAATTGTTTCTTTTTGTTCCCTTTTTGTTTTTTTAGTGACTTTGTTTTGGTCTTCCATTTTGTTTTTGTTTTTCTTTTGTATTTTGTTTTGTTTTAGGTTTCTTTTGGATTTAGGTTGGTATTTAGTAGGTTTTTGGTCTTATCTTGTTTTATTTTGGTGATTATGTTTGTTTTGGTCTTAATCAATTTTGTTTTCTTTTGTTAGGTTTTGGTTTTTGTTTTTTGGTTTTTGTGATTATGAGTATTTGGTTTTGTTTTTGTTTTAGTGGTGGGTTTGATTGCTTTGGTGATTAGGTGTATTTTGGTCTATTTTTGTTTGGTTTTGGAGTTTGAGCTCCTTTCTTTTGCGATTTTGGTTTTGATTTTGGTTTGTTTGTGGTTCATTTGTGATTTTTATTGGTGTCCTATTTGTATATATTTGTTGTTTCGTGTGGTTTTACGGTTGTATAACTTATGTAATTGCCTTTTGCACCTTAGTTCCCACAATGAGGACGTTGTAAAATTTTGGTGTGGGGGTGAGGTGCCCATTTGTATATATTTTTCAAAAATTTTGAAAATTTAGAAATTTTTGTTTTTTTCTTTCGCGATTTGTGTGCTTTCTTAGGTAGTTGTGATTGTATGTGCTAGGATATTGACTTACATGTAAACAGAGTTTACAAGATGAGATGTCTAGTTGAGGATGTGGATCCGATTTTTCATAATAACCCCATCTCGTACGTGTGATTCTATACTACCTTGCTTACCTTATCTTCAATTCTTATGGTCTTATTGTTAAGTTGGCATGTGACCCATTTGTTGGTCTAAATTGCCTTTTGAACTCTTAAAAAATAAAAAATAAAAAAAGGGAAAAGTCAAAAAAAAAAAGTGTAAAAAGTGAAACAAAACCCAAGCACCAATGTTCATAGCCACTATCTTTGTTTTGTATCTTTAATTGGTTTGAATATGTGCTGGTTTACTTGATTTCACATCTGTTTGGGCAATGCAATAAGTGCTTTGCACATTCTAATAACACCTCTTTTTAGAGAAGGTTCGAATATTTATAAGTCAAGCGGCTTTAGGGTGTGTGCGTTATTAATCTTGGAAAGATGAAAGAAAAATGAAAACATGGAGCAAATAAGGCGATTAGGCACAGAAATAGGAATTGCGTCGATGTTAGCAACTTGATTCATAAGACTTGATACGTAGTAGCACATGCACCAAGGTGTACATATCATTGAGTATTGAGTGTTGGGAGAAAAATGAGAGTTGGGATGCTTCTTTCGACTTGGATGTTTTCTGATTGTGCATTCTATTTGTATATAGCTTGGGGACTTGGTTGCTAGGGTCTCGCAATTGCACGAGTATTTGAAATAATTTTGTCTTTGTATATCTATTTTTATGTTTGCAAAAAAGCCTAAAATATTTTCTTTTGTCTTTGAAATAATTTTGTGGATATTTCACTTGAAAACCTTCATGAGACCTCACTTGTCCACTTAGGAGACTGAGGGGTTTAAAGGGCTTGTTCCATAAGTTAAATGCAACCGTGATTTTTTCGACAGTGATTTAGTATTGTGTTTTTCTTATTTTCCATTTCTTTTTAGGTAGTCTAGTTGTTTTACTCGAGGACAGGAAAAATCCTGGTGTGGGGGTATTTGTTGTGCTAAAAATATACTATTTTTACGATATCTTTATATCCGATTTATGCTCAAAATAATTGTTATTTTTAGATTTTTATTTGATTTTATTTGGTTTTGTGGGTATTGAATAATTTGAAAAAAAAGCGGAAAAAGGATGAACAGAAGCTGAAAATGAAGAACTAGGCCAAGTTGATTCAAGCCCAACCTCTTTTATAGCCCAAAAAAAAAAGAAAAAATAAAAGGAAAACCTCAAAAAAAACCCCCCAAACCCCACGTGCATGGCGCGTGACCTTTTCCCCCCCTTTTCATTTCTCATTTTCTATCTCTTCCCTCTCGGCACAAGACCCCCCAAAAAAGAAACCCGACCCTCCCCTCTCTTCGCTGTCCGGCCACCTTCATTTCATCTGCACCATCTCATCTCTCTCTCTCAGCCACACAGCACCATATCCTTCCTCCTTAACCGCCATCGAACATCACGCACCCATCCACCACCCTAAACTGCCACCGCAGCATGCCAACACACCCAACATCATCATCCCATCGCGACCTTCCACAGCACTCGCAAATCGAGGGTTGTGATTGAGAGAGGCTCAGGTATAAGTGGAGGAAGCGGCGCATTCAGAAGGTTATTTAGGTTTTAATTTAGGTCTTTAGGTTTAATTTAGGGTTCTTTATAGTTTTTCGATTTTCAGATAAATTTAGGATGAATTTCATGTTTAGAGAATTTTAGGGTTCTTGTCGATTTTTCTATTTTCAATGTCGAGTATTTAGATCCGTTTTTAGCTTGCAATCTCCTTCAATTCAGCTTTATTTTGTTAAATTGGAGTAAGCTTGAATTTCGGTTTTGCTATTGAACTGATTTCTAAGTTTTGGGTTATGCAATTCTCAACTTCATCTCTCATTGTTATCTCAGATTCCATATTTGAATTTGAGTATGAGTTTGTGATTATGAGCTGTTCTTATCTTTAGAGAATGATTCAGATTTGCAGTTGCGATTTTGGTCAGGGACTCACTTGAATTCCCCTCCCCTATTCCCGTTCTTGCTCTTGTGAATGTGGATAATCTCTATGAATGAAGATTGAACCTGGGTCGAGCAGTGAGCTAGGACACCCATGGATTTATCTTGCCCTGCTGCTGTTCAGTGTTCTGTTCTGCCCGTTCTTTTTCTTTTTGGACTTGACATTGCTGATAGTGAATGCTGTTGAATTTTAGTTTAGTAGATGCTACCTCAGGTATTATGTCAGGTCACTCATTTCATTTATCTCTTCGTTCTTGCCCTCTTTAGTCACTTGATCATTTTATTTTATCTCTTTTCTTTGGATAATGTGATTACTTCTATTTAAGTTTGCTTTATCTTATTTTAAAGTTGATTAGGGCTAATGAAACCCTATGAATAGTGGCAATCAACAGCTTTACTTGTTCAATGGTTTAATTAGTTTAGAATGATGCTAAATTAGTTAGATTTCGTACTTAGTGATCTTAATCTTATCCTCATCCCTTAGGAAACGACCCTCAAGTACTTCGACGGTAGTTGTATACTTATGGCATTTATTTTTACACTAGAAAATGTCAAACAAGGTTTTGGCACTGTTGCCGGGGATGACGGCATGAGATTAGGTTGCATTTTCTTTAATATTTTCTTATTAGTTGAATCAATTTTCTTTTGTTTATTTCATTATTAATTGTTACTTAGCTTAGTTATTTCTTAAAATTTAAAAATCCAAAAAACTTAGAAAAGCCTAAAATTGAAAAAAAAAATTAGAAAAACTTGAAAACCCTTAAAAATTGGAAAACTTTAAAAACTTTAAAAATAAAATGGCAAGTTTCCATTTCCCACAACATGAGCATGAATCTTTTGGAGCTATTTATCGTGACTTAGTGATGATCGTGCTCAATTGAATCAATATTTTGAGAAATGGGAAACTTAGGGGTCATTGCTGGGGGGTCTAAATGCTGAATCTTGGGGTCATATTGAGTTTATTTATCCAGGCGGTGTCCTAGGCTTATTATCTAAAACTTAAGATGAGGTTTGGGATTTCTCTGACAAACTAGCTTGGGATACTTACGAGTTTGAACAAGCTAGAAATAATTTTGGTAACCCAACTCATAGTGAGTCTGTTTTTCCTGTTAGTCCTTGCATACTGGATCCCTTTATAGATTCACATGACCCATCTCACTCTTATTTGCCTTCCGTTTTGTGCAATTATTGTGAGTCTTCTGATCATGCTGCTTGTCATTGCCCTTATGGTGCTTATGTGGATGCTACATGTGTAAGTGTTGAAAGGGAGATTAATGAATTGACTGATTAAATGGTAGAGACAATGAAAAAGAGAATTACTTAATATTCTCAACGTTTTAACCAAAGTACGAAGAATTGTAGTGAGCATGACTCTAATTTAGGATTTCGTAAACCTGCAGTTTGTCTTGATGATGATTTTGATCCCTCTTGTCAATCTAGGCCCCACCTGAATGAAAAACATGCCTTTGCCTGATCTAGAACAAGAGAGTGACCTCCCAACATCTCTATCACCACACCTTGCATCCCTCACTAGCTCACCCAAGGATGTCACTGAAGGTGTCCTAGCTTATTCTGACCCACCCGCCCCTTTTACTTACTCTCGTGAATTTGAGGTGGGTGAAGACCTTGAGATCCATGGTGCGTTAAATATGAGCACTGCGAATGAAGTTAAGCCTCATGACTTAGATGACTCGGAAGATGTTTCATAGGAGTTATGCAATGAGGTAACTAACTCACTATTTTAGACTTTGATGATGATCTCTGTGCTGAATATGAATCATTTTCTTTTGATCCTATCCAAGTTGACCTCTTTTTAGGATATTGAAAATCTAAAATTGTCGAGTCTAATAATGTTGCCAATAAGAATTTTAATTTAAACCGAACTCTCGTGCTTTTTGATATGACAAGACTTGTGAACTTTGCACCCACTATTTTGCCTAGAGTGCTCGTTCATGTCGATATAATTTCTAGGCCAATGACCTCAATACTGCTTCGTTAAAGGCATGTTCATTTCCTTTCTAATTGGGCTCAACTATTTGATCAATTGAAGCGGGCCATCACTGGTGCTTTATTGGCTTGGTGGATGCACTCTTTCTGGCTCCAACTCACTACTTTTCACCGTTTCTATGTGATTGAGAGTTGGGCTTCTTTGTTTATTAAGCTGCTACGTGGTTTAACAAGTTTTGATTTGAGTAGCACTTTTTAGCTTAATATGGAGTGGCTGATACTCCGTAGACCTCTAACTTAGCGGATTTATAGAGGTATAGCATAGGTGTACTTTTGCACCTGACCTGGTATGATCGTTCTAACTTTTCTCGCTTGTTCTTTTTATACTTAGTTATGGATATTTAGGACTATGATTGTATGGGTGATCAATCTCGAGGAGCAATTTGGGATTTGCTGAGCCGTGTTGGCTATGATCACCCTTGGTTATGTTATGATTTTGTGAACATTTGTTCTTTGTGGATATCTGGGGTGGTTCTTGTGAATGTTTTAGTTCCTTTGTTTGGTTTCCTTGATTTTGTATTTTGTTTCCTTGGTTTTTGTGTTTTGTGTTTTTTTTTTTTTTGGTTTAGCGAGTTTTGGTTTTTCTTTGGTTTAGTATTTGTTTAATTGTTTCTTTTTGTTCCCTTTTTGGTGTTTTAGTGACTTTGTTTTGGTCTTCAATTTTGTTTTTGTTTTTCTTTCGAATTTTGTTTTGTTTTAGGTTTCTTTTGGATTTAGGTTGGTATTTAGTAGGTTTTTGGTCTTGTCTTGTTTTATTTTGGTGATTATGTTTGTTTTGGTCTTGATCAATTTTGCTTTCTTTTGTTAGGTTTTGGTTTTTGTTTTTTGTGATTTGGTTTTTGGTTTTTGTGATTATGAGTATTTGGTTTTGTTTTGGTTTTAGTGGTGGGTTTGATTGCTTTGGTGATTAGGTGTGTTTTGGTCTATTTTTGTTTGGTTTTGGAGTTTGAGCTCCTTTCTTTTGCGATTTTGGTTTTGATTTTGGTTTGTTTATGGTTCATTTGTGATTTTTATTGGTGTCCTATTTGTATATATTTGTTGTTTCGTGTGGTTTTACGGTTGTATAACTTATGTGATTGCTTTTTGCACCTTAGTTCCCACAATGAGGACGTTGTAAAGTTTTAGTATGGGGGTGAGGTGCCCATTTGTATATACTTTTCAAAAATTTTGAAAATTTAAAAATTTTTGTTTTTTTCTTTCGGGATTTATGTGCTTTCTTAGGTAGTTGTGATTGTTTGTGCTAGGATATTGACTTATATGTAAACAAAGTTTACATGATGAGATGTCTAGTTGAGGATGCGGATCCGATTTTTCATAACAACCCCATCTCGTACGTGTGATTCTATGCTGCCTTGCTTACCTTGTCTTCAATTCTTATGGTCTTGTTGTTAAGTTGGCATGTGACCCATTTGTTGGTCTAAATTGCCTTTTGAACTCTTAAAAAATAAAAAATAAAAAAAGGAAAAAGTCAAAAAAAAAAGTGTAAAAATTGAAACAAAACCCAAGCACCAATGTTCATAGCCACTATCTTTGTTTTGTATCTTTAATTGGTTTGAATATGTGCTGGTTTACTTGATTTCACATCTGTTTGGGCAATGCAATAAGTGCTTTGCACATTCTAATAACACCTCTTTTTAGAGAAGGTTCGAATATTTATAAGTCAAGCGGCTTTAGGGTGTGTGCGTTATTAATCTTGGAAAGATGAAAGAAAAATGGAAACGTGGAGCAAATAAGGCGATTAGGCACAGAAATAGGAATTGTGTCGATGTTAGCAACTTGATTCATAAGACTTGATACATAGTAGCGCATGCACCAAGGTGTACATATCATTAAATATTGAGTGTGGGGAGAAAAATGAGAGCTGGGATGCTTCTTTTGACTTGGATGTTTCCTGATTGTGCATTCTATTTGTATATAGCCTGGGGACTTGGTTGCTAGGGTCTCGCAATTGCACGAGTATTTGAAATAATTTTGTCTTTGTATATCTATTTTTATGTTTGCAAAAAAGCCTAAAATATTTTCTTTTGTCTTTGAAATAATTTTGTGGATATTTCACTTAAAAACCTTCATGAGACCTCACTTGTCCACTTAGGAGACTGAGGGGTTTAAAGGGCTTGTTCCATAAGTTAAATGCAACCGTGATTTTTTCGACAGTGATTTAGTATTGTGTTTTTCTTATTTTCCATTTCTTTTTAGGTAGTCTAGTTGTTTTACTCGAGGACAGGAAAAATCCTGGTGTGGGGGTATTTGTTGTGCTAAAAATATACTATTTTTACGATATCTTTATATCCGATTTATGCTCAAAATAATTGTTATTTTTAGATTTTTATTTGATTTTATTTGGTTTTGTGGGTATTGAATAATTTGAAAAAAAAGCGGAAAAAGGATGAGCAGAAGCTGAAAATGAAGAACTAAGCCAAGTTGATTCAAGCCCAACCTCTTTTATAGCCCAAAAAAAAAAGAAAATAATAAAAGGAAAACCTCAAAAAAAACCCCCCAAACCCCACGTGCATGGCGCGTGACCTTTGCCCCCCCCTTTTCATTTCTCATTTTCTATCTCTTCCCTCTCGGCACAAGACCCCCCAAAAAAGAAACCCGACCCTCCCCTCTCTTCGCTGTCCGGCCATTTTCATTTCATCTCCACCATCTCATCTCTCTCTCTCAGCCACGCAGCACCATATCCTTCCTCCTTAACCGCCATCGAACATCACGCACCCATCCACCACCCTAAACTGCCACCGCAGCATGCCAACACACCCAACATCATCATCCCATCGCGACCTTCCACAGCACTCGCGAATCGAGGGTTGTGATTGAGAGAGGCTCAGGTATAAGTGGAGGAAGCGACGCATTCAGAAGGTAATTTAGGTTTTAATTTAGGTCTTTAGGTTTAATTTAGGGTTCTTTATAGTTTTTCGATTTTCAGATAAATTTAGGATGAATCTCATGTTTAGGGAATTTTAGGGTTCTTGTCGATTTTTCTATTTTCAATGTCGAGTATTTAGATCCGTTTTTAGCTTGCAATCTCCTTCAACTCAGCTTTATTTTGTTAAATTGGAGTAAGCTTGAATTTCGGTTTTGCTATTGAACTGATTTCTAAGTTTTGGGTTATGCAATTCTCAACTTCATCTCTCATTGTTATCTCAGATTCTATATTTGAATTTGAGTATGAGTTTGTGATTATGACTTGTACTTATCTTTGGAGAATGATTCAGATTTGCAGTTGCGATTTTGGTTAGGGACTGACTTAAATTCCCCTCCCCTGTTCCCGTTCTTGCTGTGGTGAATGTGGATAATCTCCATGAATGAAGATTGAACCTAGGTCGAGCTGTGAGCTAGGACACCCATGGATTTATCTTGCCCTGCTGCTTTTCAGTGTTCTGTTCTGCCTGTTCTTTTTCTTTTTGGACTTGACATTGCTGATAGTGTATGCTGTTGAATTTTAGTTTGGGAGATGCTACCTCAGGCATTATGTCAGGTCACTCATTTCATATTTCTCTTCGTTCTTGCTCTCTTTAGTCACTTGATCACTTTATTTTATCTCTTTTCTTTGGATAATGTGATTACTTCTATTTAAGTTTGCTTTATCGTATTTTAAAGTTGATTAGGGCTAATGAAACCCTATGAATAGTGGCAATCAACAGCTTTACTTGTTCAATGGTTTAATTAGTTTAGAATGATGCTAAATTAGTTAGATTTCGTACTTAGTGATCTTAATCTTATCCTCATCCCTTAGGAAACGACCCTCAAGTACCATAACGGTAGTCGTACACTTATGGCATTTATTTTTACACTAGAAAATGTCGAACAAGGTTTTGGCACTGTTGCCGGGGATGACGGCATGAGATTAGGTTGCATTTTCTTTAATATTTTCTTATTAGTTAAATCAATTTTCTTTTGTTTATTTCATTATTAATTGTTACTTAGCTTAGTTATTTCTTAAAATTTGAAAATCCAAAAAACTTAGAAAAGCCTAAAATTGAAAAAAAAAATTAGAAAAACTTGAAAACCCTTAAAAATTGGAAAACTTTAAAAACTTTAAAAATAAAATGGCAAGTTTCCATTTCCCACAACATGAGCATGAATCTTTTGGAGCTATTTATCGTGACTTAGTGATGATCGTGCTCAATTGAATCAATATTTTGAGAAATGGGAAACTTAGGGGTCATTGCTGGGGGGTCTAAATGCTGAATCTTGGGGTCATATTGAGTCTATTTGTCCAGGCGGTGTCCTAGGCTTATTATCTAAAACTTAAGATGAGGTTTGGGATTTCTCTGACAAACTAGCTTGGGATACTTACGAGTTTGAACAAGCTAGAAATAATTTTGGTAACCCAACTCATAGTGAGTCTGTTTTTCCTGTTAGTCCTTGCATACTGGATCCCTTTATAGATTCACATGACCCATCTCACTCTTATTTGCCTTCCGTTTTGTGCAATTATTGTGAGTCTTCTGATCATGCTGCTTGTCATTGCCCTTATGGTGCTTATGTGGATGCTACATGTGTAAGTGTTGAAAGGGAGATTAACGAATTGACTGATTAAATGGTAGAGACAATGAAAAAGAGAATTACTTAATATTCTCAACGTTTTAACCAAAGTACGAAGAATTGTAGTGAGCATGACTCTAATTTAGGATTTCGTAAACCTGCAGTTTGTCTTGATGATGATTTTGATCCCTCTTGTCAATCTAGGCCCCACCTGAATGAAAAACATGCCTTTGCCTAATCTAGAACAAGAGAGTGACCTCCCAACATCTCTATCACCACACCTTGCATCCCTCACTAGCTCACCCAAGGATGTCACTGAAGGTGTCCTAGCTTATTCTGACCCACCCGCCCCTTTTACTTACTCTCGTGAATTTGAGGTGGGTGAAGACCTTGAGATCCCTGGTGCGTTAAATATGAGCACTGCGAATGAAGTTAAGCCTCATGACTTAGATGACTCGGAAGATGTTTCATAGGAGTTATGCAATGAGGTAACTAACTCACTATTTTGGACTTTGACGACGATCTCTGTGCTGAATATGAATCATTTTTTTTTGATCCTATCCAAGTTGACCTCTTTTTAGGATATTGAAAATCTAAAATTATCGAGTCTAATAATGTTGCCAATAAGAATTTTAATTTAAACCGAACTCTCGTGCTTTTTAATATGACAAGACTTGTGAACTTTGCACCCACTATTTTGTCTAGACTGCTCGTTCATGTCGATATAATTTCTAGACCAATGACCTCAATACTGCTTCGTTAAAGGCATGTTCATTTCCTTTCTAATTGGGCTCAACTATTTGATCAATTGAAGCGGGCCATCACTGGTGCTTTATTGGCTTGGTGGATGCACTCTTTCTGACTCCAACTCGCTACTTTTCACCGTTTCTATGTGATTGAGAGTTGGGCTTCTTTGTTTGTTAAGCTGCTACGTGGTTTAACAAGTTTTGATTTGAGTAGCACTTTTTAGCTTAATATGGAGTGGCTGATACTCCGTGGACCTATAACTTAGCGGATTTATAGAGGTATAGCATAGGTGTACTTTTGCACCTGACCTGGTATGATCGTTCTAACTTTTCTCGCTTATTCTTTTTGTACTTAGTTATAGATATTTAGGACTATGATTGTATGGGTGATCAATCTCGAGGAGCAATTTGGGATTTGCTGAGCCGTGTTGGCTATGATCACCCTTGGTTATGTTATGATTTTGTGAACATTTGTTCTTTGTGGATATCTGGGGTGGTTCTTGTGTATGTTTTAGTTCCTTTGTTTGGTTTCCTTGATTTTGTATTTTGTTTCCTTGGTTTTGTGTTTTGTGTTTTTTTTTTTTTGGTTTAGCGAGTTTTGGTTTTTGTGTGGTTTAGTATTTGTTTAATTGTTTCTTTTTGTTCCCTTTTTGGTGTTTTAGTGACTTTGTTTTGGTCTTCCATTTTGTTTTTGTTTTTCTTTTGAATTTTGTTTTGTTTTAGGTTTCTTTTGGATTTAGGTTGGTATTTAGTGAGTTTTTGGTCTTGTCGTGTTTTATTTTGGTGATTATGTTTGTTTTGGTCTTGATTAATTTTGTTTTCTTTTGTTAGGTTTTGGTTTTTGTTTTTTGTGATTTGGTTTTGGGTTTTTGTGATTATGAGTATTTGGTTTTGTTTTGGTTTTAGTGGTGGGTTTTAGAGTTTGGGTTCCTTTCTTTTGTGATTTTGATTTGTTTGTGGTTCGTTTGTGATTTTTATTGGTTTCCTATTTGTATATATTTGTGGTTTCGCGTGGTTTTACTGTTATATAACTTATGTGATTGCTTTTTGCACCTTAGTTCCCACAATGAGGACTTTGTGAAGTTTTGGTGTGAGTGTGAGGTGCCCATTTGTATATATTTTTCAAAAATTTTGAAAAAATGCAAAATTTTTGCTTTTTTCTTTCGGGATTTGTGTGCTTTCTTAGGTAGTTGTGATTGTATGTCCCAGGTTATTGACTTATATGTAAATAGAGTTTACATGATGAGATGTCTAGTTGAGGATGTAGATCCGAATTTTCATAATAACCCCGTCTCGTCTGTGTGATTCTATGCTGCCTTGCTCAGCTTATCTTCAATTCTTATGGTCTTATTGTTAAGTTGGCATATGACCCATTTGTTGGTTTAAATTGCCTTTTGAACTCTTAAAAAATAAAAAAATAAAGAAAGGGAAAGGTCAAAAAAAAAGTGTAAAAAGTGAAACAAAACCCGAGCACCAATGTTCATAGCCACTATCTTTATTTTGTATCCTTAATTGGCTTAAACATGTGCTAGTTTACTTGATTTCACATCTGTTTGGGCAATGCAATAAGTGTTTTGCGCATTCCAATAACACCCCTTTTTAGAGAAGGCTTGAATATTTATAAGTCAAGCGGCTTTAGGATGTGTGCGTTATTAATCTTGGAAAGATGGAAAGATGAAAGAAAAATGGAAACTTGGAGCAAATAAGGCAATTAGGCACAGAAATAGGGATCGTGTCGATGTTAGCAACTTGGTTCATAAGACTTGATACATAGTAGCACATGCATCAAGGTGTACATATCATTACATATTGAGTGTGGGGAGAAAAATGAGAGTTGGGATGCTTCTTTTGACTTGGATGTTTTCTGATTGTGCATTCTATTTGTATATAGTTTGGGGACTTGGTTGCTAGGGTCTCGCAATTGCATGAGTATTTGAAATAATTTTGTCTTTGTATATCTGTTTCTATGTTTGCAAAAAAGCGTAAAAGATTTTCTTTTGTCTTTGAAATAATTTTGTGGGTATTTCACTTGAAAACTTTCACGAGACCTCACTCGTCTACTTGGGAGACTGAGGGGTTTAAAGAGCTTCTTCCATATGCCAAATGCCACTGTGATTTCTTCGACAGTGATTTAGTATTGCGTTTTTCTTATTTTCCATTTCTTTTTCAGTAGTCTAGTTGTTTTACTCTAGGACGGAAAAAATCTTGGTGTGGGGATACTTGTTGTGCTAAAAATATGCTATTTTTACGATATCTTTATACCCGATTTATGCTCAAAATAATTGTTATTTTTAGATTTTTATTTGATTTTATTTAATTTTGTAGGTATTGAATAATTTGAAAAAAAAAGCGGAAGAAGGATGAACAGATGCTGAAAATGAAGAACTAGGCCAAGCTGATTCAAGCCCAACCTCTTTTATAGCCCCAAAAGAAAGAAAAAAATAAAAGGAAAAACTAAAAAAAAACCTCGCAAACCCCACGTGCATGGCGCATAACCTTTGTCCCCCCTTTTTATTTCTCATTTTCTCTCTCTTTCCTCTAGGCCCAAGACCCCCGGAAAAAGAAACCCGACCTTCCCCTCTCTTCGCTGTCCGGCCATCTTCATTTCAACTCCACCGTCTCATCTCTCTCTCCCTTAACCATACAGCACCATATCCTTCTTCTTTAACCACCATCGAACATCACGCACCCATCCACCACCCTAAATTGCCACCGCAGCACGCCAGCACACCCGACATCATCATCCCATCTCGACCTTCCACAGCACTCGCGAATCGAGGGTTGTGATTGAGAGAGGCTCGGGTATAAGTGGAGGAAGCGGCGCATTCAGAAGGTAATTTAGCTTTTAATTTAGGTCTTTAGGTTTAATTTAGGGTTCTTTATAGTTTTTCGATTTTTAGATAAATTTAGGGTGAATTTCATGTTTAGTGCCTTTTGGGGTTCTTGTTGAGTTTTCTATTTTCAATGTCGAGTATTTAGATCCGTTTTTAGCTTGCAACCTCCTTTAATTTAGCTTTATTTTGTTAAATTGGAGTAAGCTTGAATTTTGGTTTTGCTATTGAACTGATTTCTAAGTTTTGGGTTATGCAATTCTCAACTTCATCTCTCATTGTTATCTCGGATTCTATTTTTGAATTTGAGTATGAGTCTGTGATTATGAGTTGTTCTTATCTTTGGAGAATGATTCAAATTTGTAGTTGCGAATTTGGTTAGGGACTGACTTGAATTCCCCTCCCCTGTTCCCGTTCTTGCTCTGGTGAATATGGATAATCTCCATGAATGAAGATTGAACCTGGGTCGAGCTGTGAGCTAGGACACCCATGGATTTATCTTGCCCTGCTGCTTTTCATTGTTCTGTTCTGCCTGTTCTTTTTCTTTTTGGACTTGACATTGCTGATAGTGAATGCTGTTGAATTTTAGTTAAGGAGATGCTGCCTCAGGCATTATGTCAGGTCACGCATTTCATATTTCTCTTCGTTCTTGCTCTCTTTAGTCACTTGATCACTTTAGTTTGTCTCTTTTCTTTGGATAATGTGATTACCTCTATTTAAGTTTGCTTTATCCTATTTTAAAGTTGATTAGGGGTAATGAAACCCTATGAATAGTGGCAATCAACATCTTTATTTGTTCAATGGTGTAATTAGTTTAAAATGATGCTAAATTAGTTAGATTTCATACTTAGTGATCTTAATCTCATCCTCATCCCTTAGGAGAAGACGCTCAAGTACTACGACGGTAATCGTACACTTATGACATTTATTTTTACACTAGAAAACATCGAACAAGTTTTTGGCACTGTTGCCGGGGATGACAGCATGAGATTAGGTTGCATTTTCTTTGATATTTTCTTATTAGTTGAATCAATTTTCTTTTATCTATTTCATTATTAATTGTTACTTCGCTTAGTTATTTCTTGAAATTCAAAAATCCCAAAAACTTAGAAAAGCCTAAAATCGAAAAAAAAAAATTAGAAAAACTTGAAAACCCCTAAAAATTGAGAAACTTTAAAAACTTCAGAAATAAAATGGCAAGTTTCCATTTCCCACAACGTGAGCATGAATCTTTTGGAGCTATTTATCGTGACTTAATGATGATAGTGCTTAATTGAATCAATATTCTGAGAAAAGGGAAACTTAGGGGTCATTGCTTAGGGATCTAAATGCGGAATCTTGGGGGTCATATTGAGTCTATTTGTCCTGGCGGTGTACTAGGCTTATTATCTAAAACTTAAGATGAGGTTTAGGATTTCTCTGAAAAACTAGCTTGGGATACTTACGAGTTTGAATAAGCTACAAATAATTTTGGCTGCCCAACTCATAGTGAGTCTGTTTTTTCTATTAGTCCTTGTGTACTGGATCCCTTTATAGATTCACATGATCCATCTCACTCTTATTTGTCTTCTGTTTTGTGCAATCATTGTGAGTCTTCTGATCATGCTGCTTGTCATTGCCCTTATCGTGCTAATGTGGATGCTACATGTGTAAGTGTTGAAAGGAAGATTAATAAATTGACTGATTAAATGGTAGAGACAATGAAAAAGAGAATTACTGAATATTCTCAACGTTTTAATCAAAGTACGGAGAATTGGGGTGAGCATGACTCTAATTTAGGATTTCCTAAGCCTGCAGTTTGTCTTGATGATGATTTTGATCCCTCTTATCAATCTAGGCCCCACTTGAATGAAAAACATGCCTTTGCCTAATCTAGAACCAGAGAGTGACCTCCCAACGTCTCTATCACCAGACCTTGCATCCCTCTCTAGCTCACCCAAGGATGTCACCGAAGGTGTCCTAGCTTATTCTGACCCACCCGCCCCTTTTACTCACTCTCATGAATTTGAGGTGGGGGAAGACCTTGAGATCCCTGGTGCGTTAAATATGAGCACTGCGAATGAAGTTAAGCCTTATGACTTAGATGATTCAGAAGATATTTCATAGAAGTTATGCAATGAGGTAACTAACCCACTACTTTGGGCTTTGACGATGATCTCTGTGCTGAATATGAATCATTTTCTTTTGATCCTATCCAAGTTGACCTCTTTTTAGAATATTGAAAATCTGAAATTATCGAGTCTAATAATGTTGTCATTAAGAATTTTAATTTAAACCGAACTCTTGTGCTTTTTGATATGACAAGACTTGTGAACTTTGTACCCACTATTTTGCCTAGACTGCTCATTCATGTCGATATAATTTCTAGGCCAATGACCTCAATACAGGTTCGTTCAGAGCATGTTAATTTCCTTTCTGATTGGGCTCAACTATTTGATCAATTGAAGCGGGCCCTTACTGGTGCTTTTATTGGCTAGGTGGATGCACTCTTTCTGGCTCCAACTCATTGTTTTTCACCGTTTCTATGTGATTGAGAGTTGGGCTTCTTTGTTTGTTAAGCTGCTGCGTGCTTTAACGAGGCATTTTTTAACTTAATATGGAGTGGCTAATACTCCGTAGACCTCTAACTTAGCGGATTTCTAGAGGTATAGCTTAGGTGTACTTTTGTACCTGACCTGATATGATCTTTCTAACTTTTCTCTCTTATTCTTTTCATACTTAGTTATGGATATTTAGGATTATTATTGTATTGGTGATCGAACTTGAGGAGGAATTTGGGATTCGTTGAGTCGTGTTGGCTATGATCACTCTTGGTTATGTTATGATTTTGTGTATATTTGTTCTTTGTGGATATCTAGGATTGTTCTTGTGTATGTTTTAGTTCCTTTGTTTGGTTTCCTTAATTTTGTGTTTTGTTTCCCTGGTTTTGCATTGTGTTTTTTTTTTTTAAAGTTTAGTAAGTTTTGGTTATTCTTTGGTTTAGTATTTGTTTCATAGTTTCTTTTTGTTCCCTTTTTGGTGTTTTAGTGACTTTGTTTTGGTCTTCCATTTTGTTTTTCTTTTTCTTTTGCATTTTGCTTTGTTTTAGGTTTCTTTTGGATTTAGGTTGGTATTTAGTAGGTTTTTGGTCTTGTCTTGTTTTATTTTGGTGATTATGTTTGTTTTGGTGTTGATCGGTTTTGTTTTCTTTTGTTAGGCTTTGGTTTTCATTTTGGTTTATTTTGTGATTTTGTTTTTGGTTTTTGTGATTATGTGTATTTGGTTTTGTTTTGGTTTTAGTGGGGGTTTTGATGGTTTCAGTGATTAGGTGTGTTTTGGTCTACTTTTATTTGGTTTTGGAGTTTGAGTTCCTTTCTTTTGTGATCTCGGTTCTGATTTTGGTTTGTTTGTGGTTTGTTTGTGATTTTTATTGGTGTCCTATTAATATATATTTGTAGTTTCATATGGTTTTACGGTTGTATAGCTTATGTGATTGCTTTTTGTGTCTTAGTTCCCACAGTGAAGACATTGTGAAGTTTTGATGTGAAGGTGAGGTGCCCGTTTGTATACGTTTTTCAAAAATTTTAAAAATTAGAAATTTTTGTTTTTCTTTTGGGATTTGTGTGCTTTCTTAGGTAGTTGTGATTCCATGTGCCAGGTTATTGAGTTATATGTAAACAGAGTTTGTATGATGAGATGTCTAGTTGGATGTGGATACGATTTTTCATCACATGTGTGATTCTGTGCTACCTTGCTCACCTTATCCTCAATTCTTATGATCTTGTTGTTAAGTTGGCATGTGACCCATTTGTTTGTCTAAATTGCCTTTTGAGCTCTTAAAAAATGAAAAAAAAATGAAAAACGAAAAAGCCAAAAAAAAGGTCTAAAAGGTGAAGAAAAAACCCGGGCACCAATGTTCATAGCCACTATTTTTATTTTATATCTTTAATTGGCTTAAATATGCGCTAGTTTACTTGATTTCACATCTGTTTGGCCAATACAATAAATGCTTTGCACATTCCAACAACACCCCTTTCTAGGGAAGGTTCGAATATTTGTAAGTCAAGCGGGTTTATGGTGTGTGCGTTATTAACCGTGGAAAAATGAAAGAAAAATGGAAAAATGGGGTAAATAAAGCAATTAGGCACGAAAATAGGGATCGTGTCGATGTTAGCAACTTGATTCATAAGAGTTGATACATAGTAGCACATGCATCAAGGTGTACATATCATTGCATATTGAGTGTGGGGTGAAAAATGAGAGTTGGGATCCTTCTTTTGACTTGGATGTTTTCTGATTGTGCATTCTATTTGTACATAGCTTGGAGACTTGGTTGCTAAGGTGTCGCAATTGCATGGGTCGTGCACATGATTTTTCAATTACTTGCATATCTGTTTCTATGTTTACAAAAAAGCCTAAAAGATTTTCTTCTTTCTTTAAAATAATTTTGGGGGTATTTCACTTGAAAACCTTCACGAGACCTCACTCGTCCACTTAGGAGACTGAGAGGTTTAAAGGGTTTGTTCTATATGCTAAATGCAACCGTGACTCCTACAATAGAGATTTAGGATTGTGTTTTTCTTATTCTCCATTTCCTTTACGGTTGTCTCGTTGTTTTACTCGAGGATGGGAAAAATCTTGATGTGGGGGTATTTGTTCGTGTTAAAAATATGCTATTTTTACGGTATCTTTATACCCGATTTATGCTCAAAATAATTGTTATTTTTATATTTTTATTTGATTTTATTTGGTTTTGTAGGTATTGAATAATTTGGAAAAAATGCAGGAAAAAGATGAACAGATGCCGAAAATAAAGAACTAAGCCAAGCTGATTCAAGCCCAACCTCTTTTATAGCCCCAAAAGAAAGCAAAAAATAAAAGTAAAACCTAACAAAAAACCCCCACAAACCCCACGTGCATGGCACATGACCTTTGCCCCCCTTTGTATTTCTCATTTTCTCTCTCTTCCCTCTCAGCCCAAGACCCCCGAAAAAAGAAACCCTCCCCTCCCCTCTCTTCGCTGTTCGGCCATCTTCATTTCATCTCCACCTTCTCATCCCTCTCTCTCAACCACACAGCACCATATCCTTCTTCCTTAACCACCATCGAACATCACGCACCCATCCACCACTCTAAACTGTCGCCGCAGCACGCCAGCACGCCAGCACACCCAACATCATCACCCCATCTCGACCTTAAACAACACTCGTGAATCAACGGCTGTGATTGAGAGAGGCTCGGGTATAAGTGGAGGAAGCGGTGCATTCAGAAGGTAATTTAGGTTTTAATTTAGGTCCTTAGGTTTAATTTAGGGTTCTTTATAGTTTTTCTATTTTCAGTTAAATTTTGGATGAATTTGATGTTTAAAGATTTTTAGGGTTCTTGTCGATTTTTCTATTTTCAATGTCGAGTATTTCGATCCGTTTTTAGCTTGCAATCTCCTTTAATTCAGCTTTATTTTGTTAAATTGGAGTAAGCTTGCATTTTGGTTTTGCGATTGAACTCATTTCTAAGTGTTGGGTTATGCAATTCTCAAATTCATCTCTCATTGTTATCTCAGATTCTAGGTTTGAATTTGAGTATGAGTTTGTGATTATGAGTTATTCTTACCTTTGGAGAATGATTCAGATTTGTAGTTGCGATTTTGGTCAGGGACTGACTTGAATTCCCCTCCCCTGTTCCCGTTCTTGCTCTGGTGAATGTGGATAATCTCCATGAATGGAGATTGAACCTGGGTCGAGCTGTGAGCTAGGACACCCATGGATTTATCTTGCCCTGCTGCTTTTGAGTGTTCTATTCTGCCTGTTCTTTTTCTTTTTGGACTTGACATTGCTGATACTGAATGCTGTTGAATTTTAGTTTAGGAGATGCTACCTCAGGTATTATGTCAGGGCACTCATTTCATTTATCTCTTCGTGCTTGCTCTCTTTAGTCACTTGATCACTTTATTTTATCTCTTTTCTTTGGATAATGTGATTACTTCTATTTAAGTTTGCTTTATCTTATTTTAAAGTTGATTAGGGGTAATGAAACCCGATGAATAGGGGCAATCAACAGCTTTATTTGTTCAATGTTTTAATTAGTTTATAATGATGCTAAATTAGTTAGATTTCGTACTTAGTGATCTTAATCTCATCCTCGTCCCTTAGAAGACGACCCTCAAGTACTACGACAATAGTTGTATACTTATGGCATTTATTTTTACACTAGAAAATATCGAACAAGTGTTTCGCATCATTGCCTAAGATGACGGCATGAGATTAGGTTGCATTTTCTTTGATATTTTCTTATTAGTTGAATCAATTTTCTTTTGTTGATTTCATTGTTAATTGTTACTTAGCTTAGTTATTTCTTGAAATTCCAAAATACAAAAAACTTAGAAAAGCCTAAAATTGGAAAAAAAAAATTAGAAAAACTTGAAAACCCCTAAAAATTGAAAAACTTTAAAAACCTTAAAAATAAAATGGCAAGTTTCCATTTCCCACAACATCAGCATGAATCTTTTGGAGCTATTCATCGTGACTTAATGATGATCGTGCTCAATTAAATCAACATTTTAAGAAATGGGAAACTTAGGGATCATTGCTGTGGGTCTAAATGCTGAATCTTGGGGTCATATTGAGTTTATTTGTCCTGGCGATGTCCTAGGCTTATTATCTAAAACTTAAGATGACGTTTGGGATTTTTTTGAAAAACTAGCTTGCGATACTTACGAGTTTGAACAAGTTAGAAATAATTTTGGTTACCCAACTCATAGTGAGTCTGTTTTTCCTATTAGTCCTTGCGTATAGGATCCCTTTATAGATTCACATGACCCATCTCACTCTTATTTGCCTTCTATTTTGGGCAATTATTGTGAGTTTTCTGATCATGCTGCTTGTCATTGCCCTTATCGTACTTATGTGGATGCTACATGTGTAAGTGTTGAAAGGAAGATTAATGAATTGACTGATTAAATGGCATAGACAATGAAAAAGAGAATCACTGAATATTCTCAATGTTTTAATCAAAGTACGGCGAATTGTAGTGAGCATGACCCTAATTTAGGATTTCCTAAACCTGTAGTTTGTCTTGATGATGATTTTGATCCCTCTTATCAATCTAGGCCCCACTTGAATGAAAAACATGCCTTTGCCTAATCTAGAACAAGAGAGTGACCCCTCTACATCTCTATCACCAGACCTTGCATCCCTCACTAGCTCACCCAAGGATGTCACTGAAGGTGCCCTAGCTTATTCTGACCCACCCGCCCCTTTTACTCACTCTCGCGAATTTGAGGTGGGCGACAACCTTGAGATCCCTGGTGCGTTAAATATGAGCACCGCGACCGAAGTTAAGCTTCATGACTTAGATGATTCGGAAGATATTTCACAGGAGTTATGCAATGAGGTAACTAACCCACTATTGTGGACTTTGACGATAATCTCTGTGTTGAACATGAATCATTTTCTTTTGACCCTATCCAAGTTGACCTCTTTTTAGAATATTGAAAATCTAAAATTGTCGAGTCTAATAATGTTGTCATCAAGAATTTTAATTAAAACCAAACTCTCGTGCTTTTTGATATGACAAGACTTATGAACTTTGCACCCACTATTTTGCCTAGACTGCTCGTTCATGTGGATATAATTTCTAGGCCAATTACCTCAATACTGGCTCATTCAGAGTATGTTTATTTTCTTTCTGATTGGGCTCAACTATTTGTTAAGTTGAAGCGAGCCCTTACTGGTGCTTTATTGGCTAGGTGGATGTACTCTTTCTGGCTCCAACTCACTACTTTTCACCGTTTCCATATGATTGAGAGTTGGGCTTCTTTGTTTGTTAAGCTGCTGCGTGCTTTAACGAGTTTTGATTTGAGTAGCACTTTTCAACTTAATATGGAGTGGTTGATGCTTCGTAGACCTCTAACTTAGCGGATTTCTAGAGGTATAGCTTAGGTGTGCTTTTGCACCTGACCTGGTATGATCTTTCTAACTTTTCTCTCTTATTCTATTCATACTTAGTTATGGATATTTAGGACTATGATTGTATCGACGATCGAACTTGAGGAGCAATTTGGGATTCGTTGAGCCGTGTTGGCTATAATCACCCTTGGTTATGTTATGATTTTGTGAATATTTGTTCTTTGTGGACATCTAGGATTGTTCTTGTGTATGTTTTAGTTCCTTTGTTTGGTTTCATTGATTTTGTGTCTCGGTTCCTTGGTTTTGTGTTTTGTTTCTTTTTTTTTTTTTAGGTTTAGAAAGTTTTGGTTTTTCTTTGGTTTAGTATTTGCTTAATAGTTTCTTTTTGTTCCTTTTTTGGTGTTTTAGTGACTTTGTTTTGGTCTTCCATTTTGTTTTTCTTTTTCTTTCGTATTTTGTTTTTTTTTTTTTGGTTTCTTTTGGATTTAGGTTGGTATTTAGTAGGTTTTTGGTCTTGTCTTGATTTATTTTGGCGATTATGTTTGTTTTGGTCTTGATCGGTTTTGTTTTCTTTTGTTAGGTTTTGGTTTTTGTTTTGGTTTATTTTGTGATTTGGTTTTTGGTTTTTGTGATTATGTGTGTTTGGTTTTGTTTTGGTTTTAGTGGTGGTTTCGACTGCTTCAGTGATTGGGTGTGTTTTGGTCTATTTTTATTTGGTTTTGGAGTTTGTGTTCCTTTCTTTTGTGATTTTGGTTTTGATTTTGGTTTGTTTGTGGTTCGTTTGTGATTTTTATTGGTGTCCTATTTGTATATATTTGTGGTTTCGTGTAGTTTTACGGTTGTATAGCTTATGTGATTGCTTTTTGTGCCTTAGTTCCCACAATAAGGAAATTGTGAAGTTTTGATATGGAGGTGAGGTGCCCATTTATATATATTTTTCGAAAATTTTGAACATTAGAAATTTTTGTTTTTCTTTTGGGATTTGTGTGCTTTCTTAGGTAGTTGTGATTCCATGTGCTAGGTTATTAAGTTACATGCAAATAGAGTTTACATGATGAGATGTCTAGTTGAGGATGTGGATCCAATTTTTCATAACAACCACATCTCGTATGTGTGATTCTGTGCTACCTTGCTCACCTTATCCTCAATTCTTATGGTCTTGTTGTTAAGTTGGCATGTGACCCATTTGTTTGTCTAAATTGCCTTTTGAGCTCTTAAAAAATACATAAAAAATGAAAAATGGAAAAGCCAAAAAAAAGTCTAAAAGGTGCAACAAAACCCCAGCACCGATGTTCATAGCCGCTATTTTTATTTTATATCCTTAATTGGCTTGAATATGTGCTAGTTTACTTGATTTCACATATGTTTGGGCAATACAAGAAGTGCTTTGCACATTCCAATAACACCCCATTCTAGGGAAGGTCTGAATATTTGTAAGTCAAGCGGGTTTAGGGTGTGTCTATTATTTATCTTGGAAAAATGAAAGAAAAATGCAAAAATGGAGCAAATAAGGCAATTAGGCACAGAAATAGGGATCGTGTCGATGTCAGCAACTTGATTCATAAGAGTTGATACATAGTAGCACATGCACCAAGATGTACATATCATTGCATGTTGAGCGTGGGGTGAACAACGAGGGTTGGGATGCTTCTTTTGACTTGGATGTTTTCTGATTACGCATTCTATTTGTATATAGCTTGGAGACTTGGTTGCTAGGGTGTCACAATTGCATGAGTGGTGCACATGATTTTCCAATTACTTGTATATCTATTTCTATGTTTACAAAAAAGCCCAAAAAATTTTCTTTTGTCCTTACAATAATTTTGTGGGTATTTCACTTGAAAACCTTCGAGAGACCTCGCTCGTCCACTTGGGAGGCCGAGGAGTTCAAAGGGCTTGTTCCATATGCTAAATGCAGCAGTGATTCCTACAATAGTGATTTAGGATTGTGTTTTTCTTGTTCTCCATTTCTTTGTAGGTAGTCTAGTTGTTTTACTCAAGGACGGGAAAAATCTTGGTGTGGGGGAATTTGTTTGTGCCAAAAATAAGCCATTTTTACGATATCTTTATACCCTATTTATGCTCAAAATAATTGTTATTTTTAGATTTTTATTTGATTTTATTTGGTTTTGTAGGTACTGAATAATTTGAAAAAAATGCGGGGAAAAGATGAACAGATGCCGAAAATGAAGAATTAAGCCAAGCTGATTCAAGCACAATTTCTTTTATTGCCCAAAAAGAGAGAAAAAATAAAAGGAAAGCCTAAAAAATCCCCCCAAACCCCACGTGCATGGCACATGACCTTTACCCCCCTTTCTATTTCTCATTTTCTCTCTCTTCCCTCTCGGCCCAAGACCCCCGAAAAAAGAAACCCGACCCTCCCCTCTCTTCGCTGTTCGGCCATCTTCATTTCATCTCCACCTTCTCATCTCTCTCTCTCACCCACACAGCACCATATCCTTCTTCCCTAACCACCATCGAACATCACGCACCCATCCACGACCCTAAATTACCGCCGCAGCACGCCAGCACGCCCAACATCATCATCCCATCTCGACCTTCCACAGCACTCGCGAATCAACAGCTGCGATTGAGAGAGGCTCAGGTATAAGTGGAGGAAGCAACGCATTCAGAAGGTAATTTAGGTCTTTAGGTTTAATTTAGGGTTCTTTATAGTTTTTCTATTTTCAGTTAAATTTTGGATGAATTTCATGTTTAAAGATTTTTAGGGTTCTTGTCGATTTTTCTATTTTCAATGTCGAGTATTTAGATCCGTTTTTAGCTTGCAATCTCCTTTAATTCAGCTTTATTTTGTTAAATTGGAGTAAGCTTGCATTTTGGTTTTGCGATTGAACTCATTTCTAAGTGTTGGGTTATGCAATTCTCAACTTCATCTCTCATTGTTATCTCAGATTCTAGGTTTGAATTTGAGTATGAGTTTGTGATTATGAGTTATTCTTACCTTTGGAGAATGATTCAGATTTGTTGTTGCGATTTTGGTCAGGGACTGACTTGAATTCCCCTCCCCTGTTCCCGTTCTTGCTCTGGTGAATGTGGATAATCTCCATGAATGGAGATTGAACCTGGGTCGAGCTGTGAGCTAGGACACCCATGGATTTATGTTGCCCTGCTGCTTTTCAGTGTTCTGCTCTGCCTGTTCTTTTTCTTTTTGGACTTCACATTGCTGACACTGAATGCTGTTGAATTTTAGTTTGGGAGATGCTACCTCAGGTATTATGTCAGGTATTTATCTCTTTGTTCTTGCTCTCTTTAGTCGCTTGATCACTTTATTTTATCTCTTTTCTTGGGATAATGTGATTACTTCTATTTAAGTTTGCTTTATCTTGTTTTAAAGTTGATTAGGGGTAATGAAACCCTATGAATAGTGGCAATCAATAGCTTTATTTGTTCAATGTTTTAATTAGTTTATAATGATGCTCAATTAGTTAGATTTCGTACTTAGTGATCTTAATCTCATCCTCGTCCCTTAGGAGACGGCCCTCAAGTACTGTGACGATAGCCGTATACTTATGACATTTATTTTCACACTAGAAAATATCAAACAAGTTTTTACCACCGTTGCCGGGGATGGCGGCATGCGATTAGGTTGCATTTTCTTTGATATTTTCTTATTAGTTGAATCAATTTTCTTTTGTTTATTTCATTATTAATTGTTACGTAGCTTAGTTATTTCTTGAAATTCAAAAATCCAAAAACTTAGAAAAGCTTAAAATTGAAAAAAAAAATAGGAAAACCTCAAAACCCCTTAAAATTGAAAAACTTTCAAAACTTTAAAAATAAAATGGCAAGTTTCCTTTTTCTACAACATGAGCATGAATCTTTTGGAGCTATTTATCGCGACTTAAAGATAATCGTGCTCAATTGAATCAACATTTTGAGAAATGGGAAACTTGGGGTCATTGCTGTGGGTCTAAATGCTGAATCTTGGGGTCATATTGAGTCTATTTGTCCTGGCGGTGTCGTGGGCTTATTATCTAAAACTTAAGATGAGGTTTGGGATTTCTTTGAAAAACTAGCTTAGGATACTTACGAGTTTAAACAAGTTAGAAATAATTTTGGTTACCCAACTCATAGTGAGTCTGTTTTTCCTGTTAGTCCTTGCGCACAAGATCCCTTTATAGATTCACATGACCCATCTCATTGTTATTTGCCTTCCGTCTTGTGCAATTATTGTGAGTCTTCTGACCATGCTACTTGTCATTGCCCTTATCGTGCTTATGTGAATGCTACATGTGTAAGTGTTGAAAGAAAGATTAATGAATTGGCTGATCAAATGGTAGAGACAATGAAAAAGAGAATTACTGAATATTCTCAATGTTTTAATCAGAGTACGGAGAATTGTAGTGAGCATGACTCTAATTTACCTGAACCTGCAGTTTGTCTTGATGATGATTTTGATCCCTCTTATCAATCTAGGCCCCGCTTGAATGAAAAACATGTCTTTGCCTAATCTAGAACAAGAGAATGACCTCCTACGTCCCTATCACCAGACCTTGCGTCCCTCACTAGCTCACCCAAGGATGTCACTGAAGGTGTCCTGGCTTATTCTGACCCACCCGCGCCTTTTACTCACTCTCATGAATTTGAGTTGGGTGACGACCTTGAGATCCCTGGTCCGTTAAATATGAGCACCGCCACTGAAGTTAAGCCTCATGACTTCGATGATTCGGAGGATATTTCACACGAGTTACGCAATGAGGTAACTAACCCACTATTTTGGACTTTGGTGATGATCTCTGTGCTAAATATGTATCGTTTTCTTTTGATCCTGTCCAAGTTAACCTCTTTTTAGAATATTGAAAATATGAAATTGTCGAGTCTAATAATGTTGTTATTAAGAATTTTAGTTTAAACCGAACTCTCATGCTTTTTGATATGACAAGACTTGTGAACTTTGCACCCACTATTTTGCCTGGACTGCTCGTTTATGTCGATATAATTTCTAGGCCAATGACCTCAATACTAGCTCGTTCAGAGTATGTTCATTTCCTTTCTAATTGGCCTCAACTATTTGACAAGTTGAAGCAGGCCCTAACTGGTGCTTTATTGGCTTGGTGGATGTAGTCTTTCTTGCTCCAACTCACTACTTTTCACTGTTTCTATGGGATTGAGAGTTGGGCTTCTTTGTTTGTTAAGTTGCTGCATGCTTTAATGAGTTTTGATTTGAGTAGCACTTTTCAACTTAATATGGAGTGGTTGATGCTCCGTAGACTTCTAACTTAGCGGATTTCTAAAGGTATACCTTGGGTGTACTTTTGCACCTGACCTGGTATGATCTTTTTAACTTTTCTCTCTTATTCTTTTCGTACTTAGTTATGGATATTTAGGACTATGATTGTATCAGTGATCGAACTTGAGGAGTAATTTGGGATTCGTTGAGCCGTGTTGGCTATGATCACCCTTGGTTATGTTATGATTTTGTGAATATTTGTTCTTTGTGGACATCTAGGATTATTCTTGTGTATGTTTTAGTTCCTTTGTTTGGTTTCCTTGATTTTGTGTTTTGTTTCCTTGGTTTTGTGTGTTGTTTTTTTTTTTTTTTTAAAGTTTAGCAAGTTTTGGTTTTTCTTTGGTTTAGTATTTGTTTAATAGTTTCTTTTTGTTCCCTTTTTGGTGTTTTAGTGGCTTTGTTTTGGTCTTCCGTTTTGTTTTTCTTTTTCTTTTGTATTTTGTTTTGTTTTAGGTTTCTTTTGGATTTAGGTTGGTATTTAGTAGGTTTTTGGTCTTGTCTTGTTTTATTTTGGTGATTATGTTTGTTTTGGCCTTGATCGGTTTTGTTTTCTTTTGTTAGGTTTTGGTTTTTGTTTTGGTTTATTTTGTGATTTGGTTTTTGGTTTTTGTGATTATGTGTATTTGGTTTTGTTTTGGTTTTAGTAGTGGTTTTGATTGCTTAGGTGATTAGGTGTGCTTTGGTATATTTTTATTTGGTTTTAGGGTTTGAGTTCCTTTCTTTTGTGATTTTGGTTTTGACTTTGGTTTGTTTGTGGTTCGTTTATGATTTTTATGGGCGTCCTATTTGTGTATATTTGTGGTTTCGTATGGTTTTACGGTTGTATAGCTTATGTGATTGCTTTTTGTGCCTTAGCTCCCACGATGAGGACATTGTGAAGTTTTGATGTGGAGGTGAGATGCCCACTTGTATATGTTTTTCGAAAATTTTGAAAATTAGAAATTTTTGTTTTTCTTTTGGGATTTGTGTGCTTTCTTAGATAGTTGTGATTCCATGTGCTAGGTTATTGAGTTATATGTAAACAGAGTTTGCGTGATGAGATGTCTAGTTGAGGATGTGGATTCGATTTTTCATAACAACCCCATCTCGTATGTGTGATTCTGTGCTACCTTGCTCACCTTATCCTCAATTCTTATGGTCTTGCTGTTAAGTTGGCATGTGACCCATTTGTTTGTCTAAATTGCCTTTTGAGTGCTTAAAAAATGAAGAAAAAAAATGAAAAACGGAAAAGGCAATAAAAAGTCTGAAAGGTGAGACAAAACCCGTGCGCCAATGTTCATAGCCACTATTTTTATTTTATATCTTTAATTGACTTGAATATGTGCTAGTTTACTTGATTTCACATCTCTTTGCGTAATACAATAAGTGCTTTGCACATTCCAATAATACCCCTATCTAGGGAAGGCCTGAATATTTGTAAGTCAGGCAGGTTTAGGGTGTGTGCATTATTAATCTTGTAAAAATGAAAGAAAAATGGAAAAATGGAGCAAATAAGGCAATTAGGCACGGAAACAGGGATCGTGTCGATGTTAGCAACTTGATTCATAAGGGTTGATACATAGTAGCACATGCACCAAGGTGTACATATCATTGCATATTGAGTGTGAGGTGAAAAATGAGAGTTGGGATGCTTCTTTTGACTTGGATGTTTTCTGATTGTGTATTCTATTTGGATATAGCTTGGAGACTTGGTTGCCAGGGTGTCGCAATTGCCTGAGTCGTGCACATAATTTTCCAATTACTTGTATATCTGTTTCTATGTTTACAAAAAAGCCTAAAAGGTTTTCTTTTGTCTTTAAAATAATTTTGTGGGTATTTCGCTTGAAAACCTTCACGAGATCTCACTCGTCCACTAGGGAGACCGAGGGGTTTAAAGGGCTTATTGTATATTCTAAATGCAACCGTGATTCCTCCGATAGTGATTTAGGATTGCATTTTTCTTATTTTCCATTTCTTTTTAGGTGATCTAGTTGTTTTACTTGAGGACGGGAAAAATCTTGGTGTGACGGTATCTGTTCGTGCTAAAAATATGCTATTTTTACAATATCTTTATACCCGATTTATGCTTAAAATAATTGTTATTTTTGGATTTTTATTTGATTTTATTTGGTTTTGTAGGTATTGAATAATTTGGAAAAAATGTAGGAAAAAGATGAATGGATGCCGAAAATGAAGAACTAAGCCAAGCTGATTCAAGCTAAACCTCTTTTATAGCCCAAAAAGAAAGAAAAAAATAAAAGGAAAACCTATAAAAAAAATCCCCCACAAACCCCACGTGCATGGCACATGACCTTTACCCTCTTTTTATTTCTCATTTTCTCTCTCTTCTTCTCGGCCCTAGACCCCCGAAGAAAGAAACCCGACCCTCCCCTTTCTTCGCTGTTCGGCCATCCTCATTTCATCTCTGCCTTCTTATCTGTCTCTTAACCACACAGCACCATATTCTTCTTCCTTAACCATCATCGAACACCACGCACCCATCCACCACCCTAAACTGCCACCGCAGCACGCCAGCACACCCAACATCATCATCCCATCTCGACCATCCACAGCACTCACAAATCAAGGGTTGTGATTGGGAGAGGCTCGGATATAAGTGGAGGAAGCGGTGCATTCAGAAGGTAATTTAGGTTTTAGTTTAGGTCTTTAGGTTTAATTCAGAGTTCTTAATAGTTTTTCGATTTTCAGATAAATTTAGGATAAATTTCATGCTTAGAGATTTTTAGGGTTCTTGTCGATTTTCTGTTTTCAATGTCGAGTATTTAGATCCGTTTTTAGCGTGCAATTTCCTTTAATTCAACTTTATTTTGTTAAATTGGAGTAAGCTTTGATGAATTTTGGTTTCGCTATCGAACTGATTTCTAGGTGTTGGGTTATGCAATTCTAAACTTCATCTCTCATTGTTATCTCAGTTTCTAGATTTGAATTTGAGTATAAGTTTGTGATTATGAGTTGTTGTTAAGTAAAAAATCATGCATCGTTTTATTAATTATTTTGATTATACTTTACATATTAATGCGTCTAATTTACTTTATTTTATATATTTTTCAGGATAGACATTAATAAAATAAAAAGGAGAAGACAAGACGTCCAAGCTCCAACTTTACAAGATTTGCGGAAGAGACGGTCCAATAATAATTTATGAAAAATATTATCTCCATGATTATTTAATTGGACTAGGGTTTTAAGAGTTTGAATAAGGCTAGAGATCTTGAGGGAGAAGAAGTCTAAGGAAGAGAGGAAGGAAACCTAATATACTAAACCTAACATCCTTCACTTCCTATGTATAAAACCCACAGCAGCTTCAGCCCTTCCCCATCATCCATGCATCTCTTCACATCCCTTCACCATATCCCACGGCTGCCACCTCTTGTCATCCCCCATACTTAATCCTTCTTCTTCATACCCCATCACACGCCTAGCCCACAATAATAAAGCCCCGACGCAACTCGCTCTTTCTTTTCGATCATCATCCGCACATCACCATCAACCCCCCAAGGCTCCTCCCTCTCCATCGCCTTCCCATCATTCATCACGCCACGATCACAAGCCACGCAGCCATCTTCACTAAGCCAAATAGAATTGTTCTCTTTCATTTTTTTGATGTTTACTTTATTTTATTTTATTTTACTTTGTTTTGTTTAGTTAATTATTAAACATGAATTATTTGGGTGAATTTGGTGATTTTGATTTTAATATGAGTGAGTAATTCCTTTTTACTTAGTATAATCTTCTTGAAGCCATGCTAATTTTACTATTTTGAAACAAGTCTTATGCTTTATTGCCTAGTTGATTCATATTCATGATTCTATAGTGATTAGTATTTATCGTTCATGATATTCGTATTATATTAATTAGAATGCATGCTAGTTAGTTTAATACGAATTCATATGATAGTTTAAAAGGCTATAATATGTAAAAGTTATAGTCTTTTATGCTTAGGTATCACCCTAATTAATCATGGATGGTTCAAACCCATCTCTTTTAATTAGGTAATCGTTATAGATCTTTGTTAAATTAGTTTGCTGGTAAATTGATTGCAAGGTGTTAAATGATATTTTTCTAATTCTTAATGCTCTAGTTTGAATAAATTCTTGCGCTGGTGTGAGGGTTATGAAAACTAGTAGGGTTTATATTAGAGCTGGACCTAATTAAACTAGAATCTAAGGAAAAATAGGGAAGAACTGTTGGTGGATGTCTTCTACAGTTTAACTCATAAATAAAATTAACTTGTGTGATAATGATAAATATTAATTTGCATGGAGGATTGAGATTATACTAAGTATCCTTGATAAATTTGACAACTTTGATAATTATTTGCTGCTTATAGTTAATTTGGTTTGATTGTTAATTTTTATTTCATTTTCTTGGTTACCATATAATCTCAATCGATCACCCCCCCCAAAGTATTGTCTTTTAGGAGTGTCTAGGTAATTTTAGATAGTTTATATTTTGATTTTTAGAGTGGTTATAATTTTAGATTGATTTATATTCAGTTTTAGTATTTAACAACTGGTTTGTTAGAAATTAGACTAAAAATAATTATTTTTGTTCCTTTTCGATTTTTATCAGTTCCTATAGTCTATTTAGTGTCCTAGTCTACCCATATTTAATTTCGTAATTTTTGGAAGTTATTTAATAATTTTTCAAAATTATTTTGAGAAATTGATAAGTGCAGGTTTTTAGGTTATTAATTCTGAAAATTTTGATTTTTAATTTTACTTTCGATTATTAGGTTTGGTTAAGTCCAGAAAATTGTTCCCTAAAATCAGGGTAATTTTCGTGACTAATTTCGTGTTTATATTAATGCAGATTATTTTATTTTTAATTTCAGATTTATTATTCTGCTTGATATTCTGTGCTAATTTCTTAATCTAATTTTTTTTGAAATTAATTAGATACAATGTAGAATTTATAAGCTTATAAACCTAAAGAATAATATTTTAGGTTACTGTTTGACAATTTTAATATTTATTTTCTGATTATTATTTGCTGTTCTGAATTTTAATTAGAATTTCAATTACTATTCTGATTTTATTTTTCTAGATTATTTAGGAAAGCTTTTTACTGTTTTCTTTCCAGAATATAATCCAAAATATTTAGGAGCATCATTGGGTGTTTTTCCAGATTTTTATCCATTAGAATTTAATTATTTTAGAATTATTAAGATTAGATTTAATAAATTAGATTAGTAAAATTATTTAGGATTAAGCTAGCCTTTTTAAAACAATCTTTCCTCGTAGATCGATCCCTACTTCCCTATGCTATAAAAAATATTTAATAACCGAAGCAGTGGTTAAATTTGTAGCTCTCGACAAGCTTAACAAATTTTGGCGCCGTTGTCGGGGAAAGAAAATTAAATTGCTAGTTTACTTCTATTTAATTTTGCTACTTTTATTTGTTTTATTATAACTCTAGTTTTTTTTGATTTTATTCTTTTTAGATTTCAAGAACTGTACGAAATTAAGGAGTAGTAAGGAAATTGGAGAGAACAAAGAACAAGCATTGAAAGCTGAAGACAAAGAGAGTCAGTCTGATCCAGTAAGTTTTAGGGTTAAAGAGGTAAGCATGTTTACTTTTCGAGAACTTGCCGCTCCTAACTTAGAAACTCAACCAATGTCCATTACTTATGCTGTTTTAGATAAGCCTTTGAAATTAAACTCAGAATTTATTAATTTATTACCTAAGTTTCATGGATTGGCTGGAAACGACCCCTATAGACACATTAGTGAATTCCTTATTACCTGCTCTGCTATGGTGCCTGAAGGAATTCCTAAGGATCAAATTAGACTAAGGGCCTTTCCCTTTTCTTTGCTTGGTAATGCTAAGGACTGGTTATATTATATGCCTGCTGGATCTTTTTCTACATGGACTGCATTGCATAAATCGTTTCTAGAAAAGTTTTTTCCTGCATCCCGTATTGGATATATTAGGAAAGAAATATGTGGAATCAAACAAATGAATGGGGAAACGTTTTGTGAGTATTGGGAAAGATTTAATAAGTTATGTGCTAGTTGTCCCCAACATCAAATAACTGAACAACTGTTGATTCAATATTTTTATGAGGTTTACTTCCTATAGATCGTAATATAGTTGATGCTGCTAGTAGGGGGCTCTGGTTAATAAAACTCCAACTGATGCTAGAAATCTATTTAATGTAACGGCCCAAAACACTCAGCAGTTTGGTACTAGGGACTCACAAGTTAAAAGGGTAAATGAGATAGGTTCTAGTTCATCTCTAGAGAATCAGTTATCTCACATTACTGCTATATTAAATAAGATTATTACTGGGGGTATTCAAAAAGCAGTAATATATGGTATTTGTTGTCTAGAGGGGCATTCTATTAATGCATGTCTTACTCTACAAGAAAGGTAATGTTAATGCTCTTTACTCTAACCAAGATCAAAGGAGGTATGATCCCTATTCGAATACTTATAATGAAGGATGGAGAGACTACCCTAACCTTAGGTATGGCCCTAAGCCTAATCCACCTGGTTTTGACCAACCCTCTCATCAACTTTCTAACTAGGATAGGGCCAACTTTCTACTGGAATAAGTCCTCAAGAAGATGGATGATAGGTTCCAGATTTTGGAGACAACTCTTAAGCAGGTTCAAGAGAAACAGACTGCAACTGATATCATAGTTAGCAACCTGCAGGCTCAAATGCAAAATAGGTTACCATCTCAGCCTTACCCTAACCCTAAAGAGAATGTTAGTGCCATAACAATTAGGACTGGGGAAGAGTTAAAAGAACCTAGGAAGAGTAGAGAATTAGAACCTGAGTTAGAGATTAAAGGGGCTGTACTAGAGTTAGACACTAATTCTAATCAAACTACTAAGGAAATAGGAGAGAAGAAAAGAGAACCTTATAAGCCAATTTCACCCTTTCCTAGTAGATTTAGAAACCCTACTTCTAAAGTAAATGAGGCTAACCAAGAGATCTTAGAGACATTAAGGAAGGTAGAAATTAATATACCTCTCCTGGATACCATTAAACAGGTGCCTCGTTATGCTAAGTTCTTAAAAGAATTATGCACTACCAAGAGGAAGCTCATTAGTAATGAGAAGATAAGTGTAGGGGAAAATGTGTCTGCTATTTTTCAAAGAAAACTTCCCCCTAAGTGTAAAGACCCTGGTGTGTTTTCTGTTCCTTGCAAAACAGGAAACCTTTGCTTTGATAAAGCTATGCTTGATTTAGGTGCCTCTATTAATATTATGCCTAGATCGACTTATGACAAACTGAACCTAGGCGAATTAAAGAAAACTGGCATAGTAATTCAATTAGCTGATAGGAGCAGTGTTCACCCAGACGGAGTGTTAGAAGATATCTTAGTCTAAGTAAATGAACTTGTATTTCCTGCTGATTTTTATGTGATGAACATAGGCGATGCATGTCATGATATTCCCATCTTGCTTGGCAGGCCATTTTTAAAAACAGCTAGGACTAAAATTGATGTGCATGAAGCAACATTAACCATGAAATTTGATAGTGAAGTGATTAAATTTAATATTTTTGATGCCATGAGATTCCCTGCTGATGTGAATTACGTATATGCACTTTATGTTATTGATGAGTTGCCCCAAAATATTTATGACCTGTCCAACAAAGATGAATTTTTGACTGTGCTTACTAAGAGTCTTGATCATGCTGAGTTTCAAAAAGTGCCTTACCAGATTAATGTTGAATTATTGGAAGAGATCCAACTAGAGGATCCAGGAGTTTCATGAAGTTGAGCCAACGACTATAAACAAAGGCGCTGGTTGGAAGGCAACCCAACGTTTTTAGGAAAGTACCTATTTAATTTTATTTTTATTTTCATTATTTCTTTCTTTTTGCATGCATTAGGAACAATGCATGAATTAAATTGGGGGGGTGCATCTTGCATTTAATTCCTGCAGTATTTATTCTCGAAAAAAATATTGTTTTCATCTTATAAATAATGCATGATATGAGTTTATGCTAGGCTTGCTTGTTTTAAAAAAAAAATTTTTCCATAGCTATTTTGTAGTTTATTCTTTTATGAGTAAAGACTTCTGAGCATGCTAGCTATCTTTTAGAGAAGTTTGAGTTGATCCTCATACATCTTCTTAATGAGTAACTCTCTTGATTATCCATCTTATCTAGTCATGTAATATATCCAATTTAGAGGCAATAAAATGACCTGGCCCATCTCCTAGACTATTGAATTAGTTGAATAATTCATTAAAATTGTGATTTTACTTGTCTATACAAAGAAAAAAAAAAAGAGTCAAAGTTGGAAATGACAAGTACCCCTTTGAGGTATGCGCTACTGAGTGCCATCCTTTGAGGCAATATTGCCACTGGAAAGCTTGCTTTCCATACTAGTGAGTCACTAAAATAAATAAAAAAAATAATGATGAAAATAAATTGTTTGCTCCAACACCTCTATTCGAGTGAGTGTGAGACAGGGAGTGCTTAATTTCTAAGACCCTATATGGGCCTCGAATATGTGCGAAAGTGGAGTTTGAAAAAAAGAAAAAGAAGAAGAAGAAGAAAAATAAATACAAAGCAAGTTTTGAATCAATATCAATGAGTTATTCTTTCTAGTTCAATTGTCATACCATACTTTAACTTTTCTAACGTAAATGTTTTAGACCTCTTGATCGGTGTACGTATGCTTAAAAGAGCTGGATAATTATTGATCTTGTTACTTTATTATGAAAATATTGTGAGGTTGATGAATAAACTCTCTAAGGATAGTTGAATGTTCAGCAGGTATTCACTTATTGAAGGAAAAACTAATCAATTCAATAACACTGTTTTTCTTAAGTAAGCCCTGACCTAGGATGAATATCATAAGCATGCATGATTTTATAAGAAAAGAATGGGTAAGTTTTAGGTCGACTCTAAAATTTCTTTGCACGAGGACGTCCAAAGTCTAAGTGTGGGGGAATTTGTTAAGTAAAAAATCATGCATCATTTTATTAATTATTTTGATTATACTTTACACATTACTGCGTCTAATTTACTTTATTTTATATAATTTCCAGGATAGACATTAATAAAATAAAAAGGAGAAGACAAGACGTCGAAGCTCCAACTTTACAAGATTTGCTGAAAAGACGGTTCAATAATAATTTATGAAAAATATTATTTCCATGATTATTTAATTGGACTAGGGTTTCAAGAGTTTGAATAAGGCTAGAAATCTTGAGGGAGAAGAAGTCTAAGGAAGAGAGGAAGGAAACCTAATATACTAAACCTAACATCCTTTACTTCCAATATATAAAACCCACAGCAGCTTCAGCTCTTCCCCATCATTCATGCATCTCCTCACACCCCTTCACCTTATCCCACGGCTGCCACCTCTTGGCATCCCCCATACTTAATCCTTCTTCTTCATACCCCATCACACGCCTAGCCCACAATAACAAAGCCCTGACGCAACTTCCTCTTTCTTTTCGATCATCATCTGCGCATCACCATCAACCCCCCAAGGCTCCTCCCTCTCCATCACCTCCCCATCATTCATCACGCCACAATCACAAGCCATGCAGCCATCTTCACTAAGCCAAATAGAATTGTTCTCTTTCATTTTTTTGACTTTTACTTTATTTTATTTTATTTTACTTTGTTTTGTTTAGTTAATTATTAAACATGAATTATTTTGGTGAATTTGGTGATTTTAATTTTAATATGAGTGAGTAATTCCTTTTCACTTAGTATAATCTTCCTGAAACCATGCTAAATTTACTATTTTGAAACAAGTCTTATGCTTTATTGCCTAGCTGATTTATATTCATGATTCTATAGCGATTAGTATCTATCGTTCATGATATTCGTATTATATTAATTAGAATGCATGCTAGTTAGTTTAATACGAATTCATATGATAGTTTAAAAGGCTATAATACGTAAAAGTTATAGTTTTTTTATGCTTAGGTATCACCCTAATTAATCATGGATGGTTCAAACGCATCCCTTTTAATTAGGTAATCGTTATAGATCTTTGTTAAATCAGTTTGCTGGTAAATTGGTTGTAAGGTATTAAATGATATTTTTCTAATTCTTAATGCTCTAGTTTGATTAAATTCTTGCGCTGGTGTGAGGGTTATCAAAACTAGTAGGGTTTATATTAGAGTTAGACCTAATTAAACTAGAATCTAAGGGAAAATGGGGAAAAACCGCTGGTGGATGTCTTCTACAGTTTAACTTATGAATGAAATTAACTTGTGTGATTGTGATAAATATTAATTTGCATGGTGGATTGAGATTATACTAAGTATCCTTGATAAATTTGTCAACTTTGATAATTATTTATTGCTTATAGTTAATTTGGTTTGATTGTTAATTTTTGTTTCATTTTATTGGTTACCATATAATTTCAGTCGACCACTCCCCCAAAGTATAGTCTTTTAGGAGTGTCTAGGTAATTTTAGATAGTTTATATTTTAATTTTTAGAGTGGTTATAATTTTAGATTGATTTATATTCAGTTTTAATATTTAACTACCGGTTCGTTAGAAATTAAACTAAAAATAATTATTTTTGTTCCTTTTCAATTTTTATCAGTTCCCAGAGTCTATTTAGTGTCCTAGTCTACCCATATTTAATTTCGTAGTTTTTCGAAGTTATTTAATAATTTTTCAGAATTATTTTGAGAAATTGATAAGTGCAGGTTTTTAGGTTATTAATTCTGAAAATTTTGATTTTTAATTTTAATTTACGATTATTAGGTTTGGTTAAGCCCAGAAAATTGTGCCCTAAAATCAGGGTAATTTTCATGACTAATTTCGTGTTTATATTAATGCAGATTATTTTATTTCTAATTTCAGATTTATTATTCTACTTGATATTCTGTGCTAATTTCCTAATCTGATTTTTTTGAAATTAATTAGATACAATTTAGAATTTATAAGCTTATAGACCTGAAGAATAATATTTTAGGTTACTGTTTGACAATTTTAATATTTATTTTCTGATTATTATTTGCTGTTCTGAATTTTAATTAGAATTTCAATTACTATTCTGATTTTATTTTGTAGATTATTTAGGAAAGCTTTTTACTGTTTTCTTTCCAGAATATAATCCAAAATATTTAGGAGCGTCATTGGGTGTTTTTCAAAATTTTTATTCATTAGAATTTAATTATTTTAGAATTATTAAGATTAGATTTAATAAATTAGATTAGTAAAATCATTTAGGATGAAGCTAGCCTTTTTAAAACAATCTTTCCTCGTGGATCGATCCCTACTTCCCTATGCTATAAAAAGTATTTAATAACCGAAGCAGTGGTTAAATTTGTAACTCCCGACAAGCTTAACAGTTGTTCTCAGCTTTAGAGATTGAGTCAGATTGGTAGTTGCGATTTTGGTCTGGGACATACTTGAATTCCATTTCCCTGTTCCCGTTCTTGCTCTGGTGAATGAGGATAATCACCATGAATGGAGATTGAAACCGGGTCGAGCTTTTCAGTGTTCTGTTCTGCCTGTTCTTTTGTTTTTTTTTTTTTGGGACTTGACATTACTGATACTGAATGCTGTTGAATTTAGTTTAGGAGATGCTACCTCAGGTATTATAACAGGTCACTTATTTCATTTATATCTACGTTCTTGCTCTCTTTAGTCACTTGATCACTTTATTTTTTCTCTTTTCTTTGGCTAATGTGATTGCTTCTGTTTAAATTTGCTTTACCTTATTTTAAAGTTGATTAGGGCTAATGAAACCCTATGAATAGTGGCAATCAATAGCTTTATTTGTTCAATGTTTTAATTAGTTTAGAATGATGCTAAATTAGTTAGATTTCGTACTTAGTGATCTTAATCTCATCGTCCTCCCTAAGGAGACGACCTCAAGTACTATAATGATAGTCGTATACTTATGGCATTTATTTTTACGCTAGAAAATATCGAACAAGTTTTTGGGGCCGCTGCCGGGGATGACAGCATGAGATTAGGTCGCATTTTCTTTAATATTTTCTTGTTAGTTGCATCCATTTTCTTTTGTTTATTTCATTATTAATTGTTACTTACTTAGTTATTTCTTGAAATTCAAAAATCCAAAAAACTTAGAAAAGCCTAAAATTGGGAAAAAAAGTTGAAAAACTTGAAAACCCCAAAAAATTGAAAAACTTTCAAAACTATAAAAACAAAATGGTAAGTTTTCATTTCCTACAACACGAGCATGAACCATTTAGAGCTATTTATCGCGACTTAATGATGATCATGCTCCATTGAATCAACACTTTGAGCAATGGGAAACTTGTGAAGTCATTGCTGTGTGTCTAAATGCTGAATCTTAGGGTTATACTGAGTCTATTTGTCCTGGTGGTATCCTAGGCTTATTATCTAAAACTTAAGATGAGGTTTGGGATTTCTTTGAAAAACTAGCTTGGAATGCTTACGAGTTTGAACAAGCTAGAAATAATTTTGGTTACCCAACACATAGTGAGTATGTTTTTCCTGTTAGTCCTTGCCTACAGGATCCCTTTATAGGTTCACATGATCCATCTCACTCTTATTTGCCTTCTGTTTCTTGCAATTATTGTGAGCCTTCTGATCATGCTGCTTGTCATTGCCCTACATGTGCAAGTGTTGAAAGGAAGATTAACGAATTGAGTGATCAAATGGTAGAGATAATGAGAAGAGAATTGCTGAATATTCTCAATGTTTTAATCAAAGTAGGGAGAATTGTAGTGAGCATGACTCTAATTTAGGATTTCCTAAACCTACAGTTTGTCTTGATGATGATTTTGATCCCTCTTATCAATCTAGGCCCCACTTGAAAGAAAAACATACCTTTGCCTAATCTAGAACAAGAGAGTGACCTCCTTACGTCTCTATCACTAGACCTTGCATCCCTCACTAGCTCACCCAAGGATGTCACCGAAGGTGTCCTAACTTATGCTGACCCACCTGCCCCTTTTACTCACTCTTGTGAATTTTAGGTGGGTGACGACCTTGAGATCCCTGGTAGGAAGATATGAGCACCGCGACTGAAGTTAAGCCTCATGACTTAGATGATTCGGAAGATATTCCACAGGAGCTGTGCAATGAGGTAACTGAACCCACTATTTTGGACTTTGATGATGATCTCTATGCCGAATATGAATCATTTTCTTTTGCTCCTGTCCAAGCAGACCTCTTTTTTGAATATTGCAAATATGAAATTGTCGAGTCTAATAATGTTGTCATTAAGAATTTTGAGTTAAACCGAACTCTCGCGCTTTTTGATATGACAACACTTGCGAACTTTGCGCCCACGATTTTGCCTAGACTGCTCGTTCATGTCGATATAATTTCTAGGCCAATGACCTCAATACTGGCTCGTTCTGAGTATGTTCATGTCCTTTCTGATTAGGTTCAACTATTTGATAAGTTGAAGTGGGCCCTTACTGGTGCTTTATTAGCCAGGTGGATGTACTCTTTCTAGCTCTAACTCACTGCTTTTCACCGTTTCTATGTGATTGAGGGTTGGGCTTCTTTGTTTGTTAAGTTGCTACGTGCTTTAATGAGTTTTGATTTGAGTAGTACTTTTCAGCTTAATATGGAATGGCTTATGCTCCATAGACCTCTAACTCAGCGGATTTCTAGAGGTATATCTTAGGTGTACCTTTGCACCTGACCTGGTATGATCTTTCCATCTTTTCTCTCTCATTCTTTTTGCACTTAGTTATGGATATTTAGGACTATGATTGTATGGGCGATCGATTTTGACGAGCAATTTGGGATTCGTTGAGCCGTGTTGGCTCTGATCACCCTTGGTTATGTTGTGATTTTGTGAATATTTGTTCTTTGTGGATATCTAGGATTGTTCTTGCACGTGTTTTAGTTCATTTGTTTGGTTTCCTTGATTTTGTGTTTTATTTCCTTGGTTTTGTGTTTTGTTTTTTTCTTTTTTAGTTTAGTGAGTTTTGTTTTTTCTTTGGATTAGTATTTGTTTAATAGTTTCTTTTTGTTCCTTTTTTGGTGTGTTCGTGACTTTGTTTTGGTCTTCTATTTTGTTTTTCTTTTTCTTTTGTATTCTGCTTTGTTTTAGGTTTCTTTTGGATTTAGGTTGGTATTTGGTCGGTCTTTGGTCTTGTCTTGTTTTATTTTGGTGATTATGTTTGTTTTGGTCTTCATCGGTTTTGTTTTCTTTTGTTAGGTTTTGGATTTTGTTTTGCTTTGTTTTGTGATTTGGTTTTTGATTTTTGTGATTATGTGTATTTGGTTTTGTTTTGGTTTTAGTGGTGGTTTTGATTGCTTTGGTGATTAGGTGTGTTTTGGTCTATTTTTATTTGGTTTTGGAGTTTGATTTCTTTTCTTTTATGATTTTGGTATTGATTTTGGTTTGTTTGTGGTTCGTTTGTGATTTTTATTGGTGTCCTATTGGTATTTATTTGTGGTTTCATGTGGTTTTACATTTGTATAGCTTATATGATTGCTTTTTGCGCCTTAGTTCCCACAATGAGGACATTATGATGTTTTGGTGTGAAGGTGAGGTGCCTATTTGTATATATTTTTCGAAAATTTTGGAAAATTAGAAATGTTTGTTTTTCTTTTGAGATTTGTGTGCTTTCTTAGGCAGTTGTAATTCCATGTGCTAGGTTATTCAGTTATATGTAAATAAAGTTTGCATGATGAGATGTCTAGCTGAGGATGTGCATTCCATTTTTCATAATAACCCCATCTCGTATGTGTGATTCTGTAATACCTTGCTCACCTTATCCTCAATGCATATGGTCTTGTTGTTAAGTTGGCATGTGACCCATTTGTTTGTCTAAATTGCCTTTTGAGCCCTTAAAAAATAAAGAAAAAAAATGAAAAATGGAAAAGTAAAAAAAAAAAGTCTAAAAACCCGGGCACCAATGTTCATAGCGACTATTTTTATTTTATATCTTTAATTGGCTTGAATATGTGCTAGTTTACTTGATTTCACATCTGTTTGGGCAATGAAATAAGTGCTTTGCACATTCCAATAACACCCCTTTTTAGAGAAGATCTGAATATTTGTAAGTCATAGCGGGTTTAGGGTGTGTGCATTATTAATCTTGTAAAAATGAAAGAAAATGGAAAAATGGAGCAAATAAGGAAATTAGGCACGAAAATAGGGATCATGTCGATGTTAGCAACTTGATTCACAAAAGTTGATACATAATAGCGCATGCACCAAGATGTACATATCATTGCATATTGAGTGCGGGGTGAAAAGTGAGAGTTGGGATGCTTCTTTTGACTTGGATGTTTTCCAATTGTGCATTCTATTTGTATTTAGCTTGGGGACTTGGTTGCTAGGTTGTCGCAATTGCGTGAGTCGTGCACATGTTTTTCTAATTATATACTTGTATATCTGTTTTTATGTTCACGAAAAAGCCTAAAAGATTTTCTTTTGTCTTTGAAATAATTTTATGGGTATTTCACTTGAAAACCTTCACGAGACCTCACTCGTCCACTTGGGAGACCGAGGGGTTTAAAGGGCTTGTTCCATATGCTAAATGCAACATTGATTCCTACAATAGTGATTTAGGATTGTGTGGGGGAATTTGTTTGTGCCAAAAATATGCTATTTTTACGATATCTTTATACCCAATTTATGCTCAAAATAATTGTTATTTTTAGATTTTTATTTGATTTTATTTGGTTTTGTAGGTACTGAATAATTTGAAAAAAATGCGGGAAAAAGATGAACAGATGTCGAAAATGAAGAACTAAGCCAAGCTGATTCAAGCCCAATCTCTTTTATAGCCCAAAAAGAGAGAAAAAAAATAATAGGAAAGCCTAAAAAACCCCCCAAACCCCACGTGCATGGCACATGACCTTTGCCCCCCTTTCTATTTCTCATTTTCTCTCTCTTCCCTCCCGGCCCAGGACCCCCGAAAAATGAAACCCGACCCTCCCCTCTCTTCACTGTTCGACCATCTTCATTTCATCTCCACGTTCTCATCTCTTTCTCTCAGCCACACAGCACCATATCCTTCTTCCCTAACCACCATCGAACATCACGCACCCATCCACCACCCTAAACTGGCACCGCAGCACGCTAGCACACCCAACATCATCATCCCATCTCAACCTTCCACAGCACTCACGAATCAAGGGTTGTGATTGAGATAGGCTCAGGTATAAGTGGAGGAAGCGGCGCATTCAGAAGGTAATTTAGGTTTTAGTTTAGGTCTTTAGTTTAATTTAGGGCTCTTAATAGTTTTTCGATTTTCAGGTCCATTTAGGGTAAATTTCATGTTTAGAGATTTTTAGGGCTCTTGTCGATTTTTCTATTTTCAATGTCGAGTATGTAGATCTGTTTTTAGCGTGCAATTCCCTTTAATTCAGCTTTATTTAGTTAAATTGGAGTAAGCTTTGATGAATTTTGGCTTTGCTATTGAACTGATTTCTAGGTGTTCGGTTATGCAACTCTAAACTTCATCTCTCATTGTTATCTCAGTTTCTAGATTTGAATTTGAGTATGAGTTTGTGATTATGAGTTGTTCTCAGCTTTACAAAATGATTGAAATTGGTAGTCGCGATTTTGGTCTGGGACTAACTTAAATTCCCCTCCCCTGTTCCCGTTCTTACTCTGGTGAATGTAGATAATCATCATGAATGGAGATTCAAGCTGGGTTGAGCTGTGAGCTAGGACACCCATGGATTTATCTTGCCCTGCTACTTTTCAGGGTTCTGTTCTGCATGTACTTTTTTTGTTTTTTTAGACTTGACATTGCTGATACTGAATGTTGTTGAATTTTAGTTTAGGGGATGCTACCTCAGGTATTATGTCAGGTCACTTATTTCATTTATATCCGCGTTCTTGCTCTCTTTAGTCGCTTGATCACTTTATTTTTTCTCTTTTCTTTGGATAATGTGATTACTTCTGTTTAAATTTGCTTTATCTTATTTTAAAGTTGATTAGGGCTAATGAAACCCTATGAATAGTGGCAATCAATAGCTTTATTTGTTCAATGTTTTAATTAGTTTAGAATGATGCTAAATTAGTTAGATTTCATACTTAATGATCTTAATCTCATCCTCAACCCTGAGAAGACAACCTCAAGTACTTTAACGATGCTCATGTACTTATGGTATTTATTTTTACACCAGAAAATACCGAACAAGTTTTTGGGACCGTTGCCGGGGATGACGACACGAGATTAGGTCGCATTTTCTTTGATATTTTCTCATAAGTTGCATCTGTTTTCCTTTGCCTATTTCACCATTAATTGTTACTTAGCTTAGTTATTTCTTGAAATTCAAAAATCCAAAAAACTTAGAAAAGCCTAAAATTGAAAAAAAAATTACAAAAACTTGAAAACCACTAAAAATTAAAAAACTTTCAAAACTTTAAAAACAAAATGGCAAGTTTTCATTTCCTACAACATGAGCATGAACGTTTTGGAGCTATTTATCGCGACTTAATGATGATCGTGCTCAAGTGGATCAACATTTTGAGCAATGGGAAACTTGTGAGATCATTGCTGTGGGTCTAAATGCTAAATCTTGGAGTTATATTGACTCTATTTGTCCTGGCGGTGTCCTAGGCTTATTATCTAAAACTTAAGGTGAGGTTTGGGATTTCTTTGAATAACTAGCTTGAGATACTTACGAGTATGAACAAGCTAGAAATAATTTTGGCTACCTAACTCATAGTGAGTCTGTTTTTCCTGTTAGTCCTTGTCTAAAGGCTCCCTTTATAGATTCACATGATCCATCTCACTCTTATTTGCTTTCTGTTTCTTGCAATTTTTGTAAGTCTTCTGATCATGCTGCTTGTCATTGCCCTTATAGTGCTTATGTGGATGCTACATGTGCAAGTGTTGAAAGGAAGATTTTGCATTAACTGATCAAATGGTAGAGACAATGAAAAAGAGAATTGTTGAATATTCTCAATGTTCTAATCAAAGTAGGCAGAATTGTAGTGAGCATGACTCTAGTTTAGGATCTCCTGAAGCTGCAATTAGTCTTGATGATGATTTTGATCCCTCTTATCAATCTAGGCCCCACTTGAATGAAAACATGCCTTAGCCTAATCTAGAACAAAAGAGTGACCTCCCTACATCTCTATCACTAAACCTTGCATCCCTCACTAGCTCACCCAAGGATGTCATTGAAGGTGTCCTAACTTATGCTGACCCACCCGCCTCTTTTACTCACTCTTGTGAATTTTAGGTGGGTGATGACCTTGAGATCCCTGGTGGGTTAGATATGAGCACCGCGACTGAAGTTAAGCTTCATGACTTAGATGATTCGGAAGATATTTCACAGGAGTTATGCAATGCGGTAACTGAACCCACTATTTTGGACTTTAACGATGGTCTCTGTGCCGAATATGAATCCTTTTCTTTTGATCCTGCCCAAGCTAACCACTTTTTTGAATATTGTAAATTTGAAATTGTCGAGTCCAATCATGTTGTCACTAAGAATTTTGAGTTAAACTGAACTCTCATCCTTTTTGATATGATAAGAATTGTGAACTTTGCACCCATTATTTTGCCTAAACTGCTCGTTCATATCGATATAATTTCTAGGCCAATGACCCGAATACTGGCTCGTTCTGAGTATGTTCATTTCCTTTCTGATTGGGCTCAACTATTTGATAAGTCGAAGTGAGCCCTTACTGGTGCTTTATTAGCTAGGTAGATGTACTCTTTCTGGCTCCAACTCACTACTTTTCACCGTTTCTATGTGATTGAGAGTTGGGCCTCTTTGTTTGTTAAGTTGCTGCGTGCTTTAACGAGTTTTGATTTGAGTAGCACTTTTCAACTTAATATGGAGTGGCTGATGCTCCGTAGACCTCTAACTTAGCGGATTTCTAGAGGTATAGCTTAGGTGTACTTTTGCACCTGACCTGGTATGATCTTTCTAACTTTTCTCTCTTATTCTTTTCATACTTAGTTATCAATATTTAGGTTGGTATTTTGTAGCTCTTTGGTCTTATCTTGTTTTATTTTGGTGATTATGTTTGTTTTGGTCTTGATCGGTTTTGTTTTCTTTTGTTAGGTTTTGGTTTTTTTTTTTTGCTTTATTTTGTGATTTGGTTTTTGGTTTTTGCGATTATGTGTATTTGGTTTTGTTTTAGTTTTAGTGATGGTTTTTATTGCCTTGGTGATTAGGTGTGTTTTGGTCCATTTTTGTTTGGTTTTGGAGTTTGACTTCCTTTCATTTGTGATTTTAGTTTTGATTTTGGTTTGTTTGTGGTTCGTTTGTGATTCTTATTGGTGTCCTATTTGTATATATTTGTGGTTTCGTGTGGTTTTACAGTTGGATAACTTGTGTGATTGCTTTTTTGCGCCTTAGTTCCCACATTGAGGACATTGTGAAGTTTCGGTGTGGGGTGAGGTGCCCATTTGTATATATTTTTCAAAAATTTTGAAAAATTAGAAATTTTTGTTTTTTCCTTTGGGATTTGTGTCCTTTCTTAGGTAGTTGTGATTCCATGTGCTAGGTTATTGAGTTATGTGTAAACAGAATTTGCATGATGAGATGTCTAGTTGAGGATGTGTATCCTATTTTTCATAATAACCCCACATCGTATGTGTGATTCCATGCTACCTTGCTCAACTTATCCTCAATTCTTTTGGTCCTATTGTTAAGTTGGCATGTGACCCATTTGTTGGTCTAAATTGCCTTTTGAAATCTTAAAAAATAAAAAATAAAAAAAAGAAAAGCAAAAAAAGTCTAAAAAGTGAAACAAAACACGAGTACCAATGTTCATAGCCACTATCTTTATTTTATATCTTTAATTGGCTTGAATATGTGCTAATTTACTTGATTTCACATCTGTTTGGGCAATGCAATAAGGACTTTGCACATTCCAATAACACCCGTTTTGAGGGAAGGTCCGAATGCTTGTAAGTCAAGCGGCTTTAGAGTGTGCGTTATTAATCTTGGAAAAATGAAAGAAAAATGGAAAAATGGAGCAAATAAGCCAATTAAGCACGGAAAAAGGGATTGTCTCGATCTTAGTAACTTGATTCATAAGAGTTGATACATAGCAGCACATGCACCAAGTTGTGCATATCATTGCATATTGAGTGTGGGGTGAAAAATGGGAGCTGGGATGCTTCTTTTGACTTGGATGTTTTCTGATTGTGCATTCTATTTGTATATAGCTTGGGGACTTGGTTGCTAGGGTGTCGCAATTGCATGAGTCGTGCACATGATTTTCCAATTACTTGTATATCTATTTCTACATTTATAAAAAAGCCTAAAAGATTTTCTTTTGTCTTTAAAATAATTTTGCGGCTATTTCACTTAAAAACCTTTACGAGACCTCACTCATCCACTTAGAAAACCGAGGGGTTTAAAGGGCTTGTTCCATATGCTAAATGCAACCGTGATTCCTTCGACAGTGATTTAGGATTGTGTTTTTCTTATTTTTCATTTCTTTTTAGGTAGTCTAATTGTTTTACTCGAGGACGGAAAAAATCTTGGTGTGGGAGTATGTGTTGTGCTAAAAATATGCTATTTTTACGATATCTTTATACCCGATTTGTTCTCAAAATAATTGTTATTTTTAGATTTTTATTTGATTTTATTTGGTTTTATAGGTATTGAATAATTTTGAAAAAATGTGGGAAAAAGATGAACACATGCCGAAAATGAAGAACTAAGCCAAGCTGATTCAGGCCCAACCTCTTTTATAGCCCAAAAGAAAGAAAAAATAAAAAGAAAACCTAAAAAAAAAACCCCCAAACCCCTCGTGCATGGCACATGACCTTTGCGCCCCTTTTTATTTCTCATTTTCTCTCTCTTCTTCTCGGCCCTAGACCCCCGAAAAAGAAAACCTGACCCTCCCCTTTCTTAGCTGTTCGGCCATCTTCATTTCATGTCCACCTGCTTATCTCTCTCTCTCAACCACACAGCACCATATCCTTCTTCCCTAACCATCATCGAACATCACGCACAAATCCACCACCCTAAACTGCCACCGCAGCACGCCAGCACACCCAACATCATCATCCCATCTCGACCGTCCACGGCACACGCAAATCAAGGGTTGTGATTGAGAGAGGCTCGGGTATAAGAAGACGAAGCGGCGCATTCAGAAAGTAATTTAGATTCAGGCTTAGGTCTTTAGGCTTAATTTAGTGTTCTTAATAGTTTTTCGATTTTCAGATAAATTTAGGATGAATTTCATGTTTAGAGACTTTTAGGGTTCTTGTCGATTTTTCTGTTTTCAATGTCAAGTATTTAGATCCATTTTTAGCTTGCAATTTCCTTTAATTTAGCTTGATTTTGTTAAATTGGAGTAAGCTTTGATGAATTTTGGCATTGCAATTGAACTGATTTCTAAGTGTTGGGTTATGCAATTCTCAACTTCATCTCTCATGGTTATCTCGGTTTCTAGATTTGAATTTGAGTATGAGTTTGTGATCATGAGTTGTTCTTATCTTTGGAGAATGACCTCAAGTATTATGTTAGGTCACTCGTTTCATTTATCTCTTCGTTCTTACTCTCTTTAGTCACTTGATCTCTTTATTTTATCTGTTTTCTTTGGATAATGTGATTACCTCTATTTAAGTTTGCTTTATCTTATTTTAAAGTTGATTAGGGCTAATGAAACCCTATGAATAGTGGCAATCAATAGCTTTATTTGTTCAATGTTTTAATTAGTTTAGAATGATGCTAAATTAGTAAGATTTCGCACTTAGTGATCTTAATCTCATCATCGTCCCTGAGGAGACGATCTTCAAGTGCTACGACGATAGTCGTATACTTATGGCATTTATTTTTACACCAGAAAATATCGAACAAGTTTTTGGGACCGTTACCGGGAATGACGGCATGAGATTAGGTCGCATTTTCTTTGATATTTTCTTATTAATTGCATCTATTTTCTTTTGTTTATTTCATTATAGATTGTAACTTAGCTTAGTTATTTCTTGAAATTCAAAAATCCAAAAAACTTAGAAAAGCCTAAAATTGAAAAAAAAAATTACAAAAACTTGAAAACGACTAAAAATTGAAAAACTTTCAAAACTTTAAAGACAAAATGGCAAGTTTTCATTTCCTACAACATGAGCATGAACCTTTTGGAGCTATTTATCGCGACTTAATGATGATCGTGCTTAATTGAATTAACATTTTGAGCAACGGGAAACTTGTAAGGTCATTACTGTGCGTCTAAATGTTGAATCTTGGGGTCATATTAAGTCTATTGGTCCTGGCAGTGTCCTAGGCTTATTATCTAACACTTAAAGATGAGGTTTGGAATTTTTTTGAAAAACTAGCTTGGGATACTTATGAATTTGAACAAGCTAGAAATAATTTTTGTTATGCAACTCATAGCGAGTCTGTTTTTCCTGTTAATCCTTGCGCACGGGATCCCTTTGCAGATTCACACGACCCATCCTACTCTTATTTGCCTTCTATTTTATGCAATTATTATGAGTCTTCTGATCATATTGCTTGTCATTGCCCTTATCGTGCTTATGTGGATGCTACATGTGCAAGTGTCGAAAGGAAGATTAATAAATTGACTGATCAAATGGTACAGACAATGAAAAAGAGAATTACTAAATATTCTTAATGTTTTAATCAAAGTAGGGAGAATTGTAGTGAGCATGACTCTAATTTAGGATTTCCTGAACTTGCAGTTTGTCTTGATGATGATTTTGATCCATCTTATCAATCTAGGCCCCACTTGAATGAAAAACATACCTTTGCCTGATCTAGAACAAGAGAGTGACCTCCCTACGTCTCTATTAGCAGACCTTGCATCCCTCACTAGCTCACCTAAGGATGTCACTGAAGGTGTCCTAGCTTATGCTGACCCACCAGCCTCTTTTACTCACTCTCGTGAATTTGAGGTGGGTGACGACCTTGAGATCCCTGGTGCATTAGATATGAGCACCGCGACTGAAGTTAAGCCTCATAACTTAGATGATTCGGAAGATATTTCACAGGACTTATGCAATGAGGTAACTAACCCACGATTTTGGACTTTGACAATGATCACTGTGCTGAATATGAATCATTTTCTTTTCATCCTGTCCAAGCTGACCTCTTTCTTGAGTATTGCAAATCTAAAATTGTCGCGTCCAATGATGTTGCCATTAAGAATTTTGATTCAAACCGAACTCTCGTGCTTTTTGATATGACAAGACTCGTGAACTTTACAACCACTATTTTGCCTAGACTGCTCGTTCATATCGACATAATTTCTAGGCCAATGACCTCAATACTGGCTCGTTCTAAGTATGCTCACTTCCCTTCTAATTGGGCTCAACTATTTGATAAGCCGAAGCGGGCCGTTACTGGTGCTTTATTGGCTTGGTGGATGTGCTCCTTCTGGCTCCAACTCACTGCTTTTCACCGTTTCTATGTGATTAAGAGTTGGAGTCCTTCGTTTGTTAAGCTGATATGTGCTTTAATGAGTTTTGATTTGAGTAGCACTTTTCAACTTAATATGGGGTGGCTGATACTCCCTAGACCCCTAACTCAGCGGATTTTTAGAGGTATAACTTAGGTGAACTTTTGCACCTGATCTCGTATGGTCTTTCTGACTTTTCTCTCTTATTCTTTTCGTACGTAGTTATGGATATTTAGGACTATGATCGTATGGATGATCAATCTTGAGGAGCAATTTGGGATTCCTTGAGCCGTGTTGGCTATGTTCACCCTTGGTTACATTATGATTTCGTGAATATTTGTTCTTTGTGGATATCTAGGATAGTTCTTGTGTATGTTTTAGTTCCTTGGTTTGGGTTCCTTGATTTTGTGTTTTGTTTCCTTGGTTTTGTTTTTTTTTAAAAGTTTAGCAAGTTTCGGTTTTTCTTTAGTTTAGTATTTGTTTAATAGTCTCTTTTTGTTCCCTTTTTGGTGTTTTAGTGACTTTGTTTCGGTCTTCCATTTTGTTTTTCTTTTTCTTTTGTATTTTATTTTGTTTTAGGTTTCTTTTGGATTTAGGTTGGTATTTAGTAGGTCTTTGGTCCTGTCTTGTTTTATTTTGGTGATTATGTTTGTTTTGCTCTTGATCGATTATGTTTTCTTTTGTTAGGTTTTGGTTTTTGTTTTGCTTTATTTTGAGATTTGGTTTTTGGTTTTTGTGATTATGTGTATTTGGTTTTGTTTTGCTTTTAGTGGTGGTTTTGATTGCTTTGTTGACTAGGTGTGTTTTGGTCTATTTTTATTTGGTTTTGGAGTTTGACTTCCTTTCTTTTGTGATTTTGGTTTTGATTTTGGTTTGTTTGTGGTTCATTCGTGATTTTTACTGGTGTCCTATTAGTATATATTTGTGGTTTCGTGTGATTTTACGGTTGTATAGCTTATGTGATTACTTTTTGTGCCTCAGTTCCCAGAATGAGGACATTGTGAAGTTTTGATGTGGAGGTGAGGTGCACATTTGTATATATTTTTCAAAAATTCTGAAAAATTAGAAATTTTTGTTTTTCTTTTGGGATTTGTATGCTTTCTTAGGTAGTTGTGATTCTATGTGCTAGGTTATTGAGTTATATGTAAACAGAGTTTGCATGTTGAGATGTCCAGTTGAGGATGTGGATTCGATTTTTCATAACAACCCCGTCTCGTATGTGTGAATCTATGCTACCTTGCTCACCTTATCCTCAATTCTTATGGTCTTGTTGTTAAGTTGGCATGTGACCCATTTGTTTGTCTAAATATCCTTTTAGGCTCTTAAAAAATAAAGAAAAAAATAAAAAATGGAAAAGTCAAAAAAAAGTCTAAAAGGTGAAACAAAACACGGCACCAATGTTCATAGCCACTATCTTTATTTTATATCTTTAATTGGCTTGAATATGTGCTAGTTTACTTGATTTCGCATCTGTTTGGGTAATGCAGTAAGTACTTTGCACATTCCAATAAAACACCTTTTAGGAAAGGTCCGAATATTTGTAAGTCAAGCGGGTTTAGGATGTGTGCGCTATTAATCTTGGAAAAATGAAAGAAAAATGGAATAAGGGACGGAAATGGGGATGTGTCGATGTTAGCAACTTGATTCATAAGAGTTGATATATAGTAGCACATGCACCAAGGCGTACATATCATTGCATATTGAGTGTGGGGAGAAAAATGAGAGTTGGGATGCTTCTTTTAACTTAGATGTTTTCTGATTGTGCATTCTATTTGTATATAGCTTGGGGAGTTGGTTGCTAGGGTGTCACAATTACATGAGTTGTGCACATGATTTTCCAATTATTTGTATATCTGTTTTTATGTTTGCAAAAAAGCCTAAAAGATTTTCTTTTGTCTTTCAAATAATTTTGTGGGTATTTCACTTAAAAACCTTCAGGAGACCTCACTCGTCCACTTGGGAGACCGAGGAGGTTTAAAGGGCTTGTTGCATATGCTAAATGCAATCGTGATTCCTACGATAGTGATTTAGAATTGTGTTTTTCTTATTTTCCATTTCTTTTTAAGTAGTCTAGTTGTTTTACTCGATGACGGGAAAAATCTTGGTGTGGGGGCATTTGTTCGTACTAAAAATATGCTATTTTCACGAGATTTTTATACCCGATTTATGCTCAAAATAACTACTATTTTTATATTTTTATTTGATTTTATTTGGTTTTGTAAGTACTGAATAATTTGAAAAAAAATGCGAGAAAAAGATGAACAAATGCCGAAAATGAAGAACTAAGCCAAGCTTATTCAAGCCCAACCTCTTTTGTAGCCTAAAAAGAAAGAAAAAATAAAAGGAAAACCTAAAAAAAGCCCCCCAAACCCCACGTGCATGGCATATGACCTTTGCCCCCCTTTTTATTTCTCATTTTCTCTCTCGTCCCTCTCGGCCCTAGACCCCCGAAAAAAGAAACCCGACCCTCCCCTTTCTTCGCTGTTCGGCTATCTTCATTTCATCTCCACCTTCTGATCTCTCTCTCTCAACCACACAGCACCATATCCTTCTTCCTTAACCATCATCAAACATCACGCACCCATCCACCACCCTAAACTGCCACTGCAGCATTCCAGCAGACCCAACATCATCATCCCACCTCGACCGTCCACAACGCTCGCAAATCAAGGGTTGTGATGGAGAGAGGCTCGGGTATAAGCGGAGGAAGCGGCGCATTCAGAAGGTAATTTAGGTTTTAGTTTAGGTCTTTAGGTTTAATTTAGGATTCTTAATAGTTTTTCGATTTTCAAATAAATTTAGGATGAATTTCATGTTTAGAGACTTTTAGGGTTCTTGTCGATTTTTCTATTTTCAATGTCGAGTGTTTAGATCCATTTTTAGCTGGCGATTTCCTTTAATTTAGCTTTATTTTGTTAAATTGGAGTAAGCTTTGATGAGCCTTGGTTTTGCTATTGAACTAATTTCTAAGTGTTGCACTATGCAATTCTTAACTTCATCTCTCATTGTTGTCTCGGTTTCTAGATTTGAATTTGAGTATGAGTTTGTGATTATCAGTTGTTCTCAGCTTTAGAGAATGATTCAGATTGGTAGTTGTGATTTTGGTCCGGGACTGACTTGAATTCCCCTCCCCTGTTCCCGTTCTTGCTCTGGAGAATGTGGATAATCACCATGAATGGAGATTGAAGCTGGGTTGAGCTGTGAGCTAGGACACCCATGGATTTATCTTAGCCTGCTACTTTTTAGTGTTCTGTTCTGCCTATTCTTTTTTTTTTGGGGGGGACTTGACAGTGCCGATACTAAATGCTGTTGAATTTTAGTTTAGGAGATGCTACCTCAGGTATTATATCAGGCCACTTATTTCATTTATCTCTTCATTCTTGCTCTCTTTAGTCACTTGATCACTTTAATTTTTCTCTTTTCTTTGGATAATGTGATTACTTCTGTTTAAATTTGCTTTATCTTACTTTAAAGTTGATTAGGGCTAATGAAACCCTATGAATAGTGGCAATCAACAGCTTTATTTGTTCAATGTTTTTATTAGTTTAGAATGATGCTAAATTAGTTAGATTTTGTACTTAGCGATCTTAATCTCATCCTCGTTCCTGAGGAGAAGACCTCAAGTACTACGACGATAGTCGTATACTCATGGAATTTATTTTTACACTAGAAAATATCGAATAAGTTTTTGGGGCCGTTGTCGGGGATGACGGCACGAAATTAGGTCGCATTTTCTTTGATATTTTCTTGTAAGTTGCATCTATTTTCTTTTGTTTATTTCATTATTTATTGTTACTTAGCTTTTTTATTTCTTGAAATTCAAAAATCCAAAAAGCTTATAAAAGCCTAAAATTGAAAAAAAAAATTACAAAAACTTGGAAACCCCTAAAAATTGAAAAACTTTCAAAATTTTAAAAACAAAATGGCAAGTTTTCATTTCCTACAACATGAGCATGAATGTTTTGGAGCTATTCATCGTAACTTAATGATTATCGTGCTCAATTGAATCAATATTTTGAGCAATAGGAAACTTGTGAGGTCATTGTTGTGGGACTAAATGCTGAATATTAGACTTATGTTGACTCTATTTGTCCTGGCGGTATCCTAGGCTTATCATCTAAAACTTAAGATGAGGTTTGGGATTTCTTTGAAAAATTAGCTTGGGATACTTATGAGTTTGAAGAAGCTAGAAATAATTTTGGTTACCCAACTCATAGTGAGTCTGTTTTTCCTGTTAGTCCTTGCCTACAGGATCCCTATATAGATTCACATGACCCATCTCACGCTTATTTGCCTTCTATTTCTTGCAATTATTGTGAGTCGTCTGATCATGCTACTTGTCGTTGCCCTTATTGTGCTTATGTGGATCCTACATGTGCAAGTGTTGAAAGGAAGATTAATGAATTGACTGATCAAATGGCAGAGACAATGAAAATGAGAATTGCTGAATATTCTCAATGTTTCAATCAAAGTAGGCAAAATTGTAGTGAGCATGACTCTAGTTTTGGGTCTCCTGAAGCTGTAGTTAGTCTTGATGATGATTTTGATCCCTCTTATCAATCTAGGCTCCATTTGAATGAAAACATGCCTTTACCTAATCTAGAACAAGAGAGTGACCTCCCTACGTCTCTATCACTAGATCTTGCATCCCTCACTAGCTCACCCAAGGATGTCACTGAAGGTGTTCAAGCATATGCTGACCCACCCACCCCTTTTACTCACTCTTATGAATTTTAGGTGCGTGATGACCTTGAGATCCCTTGTGGGTTAGATATGAGCACCGTGACTGAAGTTAAGCCTTGTGACTTAGATGATTTGGACGATATTTCACAGGAGTTATGCAATGAGGTAACTGAACCCAATATTTTGGACTTTGACGATGGTCTCTATGCCGAATATGAATCATTTGCTTTTGATCCTGTCCAAGCTAACCTCTTTTTTGAATACTGCAAACATGAAATTGCTGAGTCTAATAATGTTGTCATTAAGAATTTTGAGTAAAACCGTACTCTCGTACTTTTTGATACGACAAGACTTGTGAACTTTGCACCCACTATTTTGCCTAGACTGCTCGTTCATGTCGATATAATTTTCAGGCCAATGACCTCAATACTGGCTCGTTCCAAGTATGTTCTTGTCCTTTTTGATAGGGGTCAACTATTTAATAAGTTGAAGCGGGCTGTTACTGGTGCTTTATTGGCTAGGTGGATGCACTCTTTCTGGCTCCAACTCACTGCTTTTCACCATTTCTATGTGATTGAGAGTTGGGCTTCTTTGTTTGTTAAGTTGTTGCGTGCTTTAACGAGTTTTGATTTGAGTAGTACTTTTCATCTTAATATGGAGCGGCTGATGCTCCATGGACCTCTAACTCAGCGGCTTTCTAGATGTATAGCTTAGGTGTACTTTTTGCACCTGACCCGGTATGATCGTTCTAACTTTTCCTTCTTATTCTTTCCGTACTTGGCTATGGATATTGAGGACTATCATTGTATGGGTGATCGATCTCGAAGAGCAATTTGGGATTCATTGAGCCGTGTTGGCTATGATCACCCTTGGTTACGTTATGATTTTGTGAATATTTGTTCTTTGTGGATATCTAGGATTGTTCTTGTGTATGTTTTAGTTCCTTTGCTTGGTTTCCTTGATTTTGTGTTTTGTTTCCTTGGTTTTGTGTTTTGTTTTTTTTTAGTTTAGTAAGTTTTGGTTTTTCTTTTGATTAGTATTTGTTTAACAGTTTCTTTTTATTCCCTTTTTAGTGTTTTAGTGACTTTGTTTTGGTCTTCTATTTTGTTTTTCTTTTTCTTTTGTATTCTGTTTTGTTTTAGGTTTCTTTTAGATTTAGGTTGGTATTTAGTAGATCTTTGGTCTAGTCTTGTTTTACTTTAGTGATTATGTTTGTTTTGGTCTTCATCAATTTTGATTTCTTTTGTTAGGTTTTGGTTTTTGTTTTGCTTTATTTCGTGATTTGGTTTTTGGTTTTTGTGATTATGTGCATTTGGTTTTATTTTGGTTTTAGTGGTGGTTTTGATTGCATTGGTGATTAGGTGTGTTTTGGTCTATTTTTTTGTGGTTTTGGAGTTTGATTTCCTTTCTTTTGTGATTTTGGTTTTCATTTTGCTTTGTTTGTGGTTCGTTTGTGGTTTTTATTGGTGTCCTATTTGTATATATTTGTGGTTTCGTATGGTTTTACGGTTGTATAGCTTATGTGATTGCTTTTGACGCCTTAGTTTCCACAATGAGGACATTGTGAAGCTTTGGCGTGGAGGTGAGGCACCTATTTGTATATATTTTTCGAAAATTTTGGAAAATTAGAAAATTTTGTTTTTCTTTTGGTATTTGTGCGCTTTCTTAGGTAGTTATGATTCCATGTGCTAGGTTATTGAGTTATATGTAAATAGAGCTTGCACGATAAGATGTCTAGCTAAGGATGTGCATCCCATTTTTCATAATAACCCCATCTCGTATGTGTGATTCTGTAATACCTGGCTTACCTTATCCTCAATGCATATGGTCCTATTGTTAAGTTGGCATGTGACCCATTTGTTTGTCTAAATTACCTTTTGAGCTCTTCAAAAGTAAAGAAAAAAATGAAAAATGGAAAAGTAAAAAAGAAGTCTAAAAAGTGAAACAAAACCCAGCACCAATGTTCATAGCCACTATCTTTATTTTATATCTTTAATTGGCTTGAATATGTGCTAGTTTACCTGATTTCACATCTATTTGAGTAATGAAATAAGGGCTTTGCACATTCCTATAGCACCGCTTTATAGAGAAGATCTAAATATTTGTAAGTCAAAGCGAGTTTAAGGTGTGTGCATGATTAATCTTGGAAAAATGAAAGAAAAATGGAAAAATGGAGCAAACAAGGAAATTAGGCACGGAAATAAGGATCGTGTCGATGTTAGCAACTTGATTCATAAGAGTTGATACATAGTAGCACATGCACCAAGGTATACATATCATTGCATATTGAGTGTGGAGTGAAAAATGAGAGTTGGGATGCTTCTTTTGCATTCGATGTTTTCTGATTGTGCATTCTATTTGTATATATTTTGGAGACTTGGTTGCTAGGTTGTCGCAATTGCATGAGTCGTGTACATGATTTTCCAATTACTTGTATACCTGTTTCCATGTTTACAAAACACCCTCAAAGATTTTCTTTTGTCTTTGAAATAATTTTGCGGGTATTTCACTTGAAAACCTTCACGAGACCTCACTCGTCCACTTGGGAGACCGAGAGGTTTAAAGGGCTTATTCTATATGCTAAATGCATCCGTGATTCCTTCGATAGTGATTTAGGATTGCGTTTTTCTTATTTTCCATTTCATTCTAGGTAGTCTAGTTGTTTCACTTGAGAACGGGAAAAATCTTGGTTTGGGGCTATTTGTTGTGCTAAAAATATGCTATTTTTACAATATCTTTATGCCCAATTTATGTTCAAAATAATTGTTATCTTTAGATTTTTATTTGATTTTATTTGGTTTTGTAGGTATTGAATAATTTGGAAAAAAATATGGAAAAAAGATGAACAGATGCCAAAAATGAAGAACTAGGCCAAGCTGATTCAAACCCAACCACTTTTATATCCCAAAAAGAAAGAAAAAAATAAAAGCAAAACCCAAAAAAACCCCCCAAATCCCACGTGCATGGCGCATGACCTTTGCCCCCCCCTTTTATTTCTAATTTTCTCTCTCTTCCCTCCCGGCCCAAGACCCTCGAAAAAGAAACCCGACCTCCCCTTTCTTCGCTGTTCGGCCATCTTCATTTCATCTACACCTTCTCATCTCTCTCTCTCTGGACCATACCGCACCATATCCTTCTTCCTTAACCACCACCGAACATCACGCACCCATCCACCACCCTAAACTGGCACCACAGCACGCCAGCACAGCTAACATCATCATCCCATCTCAACCTTCCACAGCACTCGCGAATCAAGGGTTGTGATTGAGAGGGGCTAGGGTATAAGTAGAGGAAGCAGCACATTCAGAAGGTAATTTAGGGTTTTGTTTAGGTCTTTAGGTTTAATTTAAGGTTCTTAATAGTTTTTCGATTTTTAGATAAATTTAGGATGAATTTCATGTTTAGAGATTTTTAGGGTTCTTGTTGATTTTTGTGTTTTCAATGTCGAGTATTTAGATTCATTTTTAGCTTGAAATTTCCTTTAATTCAGCTTTATTTTGTTAAATTGGAGTAAGCTTTGATGAATTTTGGTTTTGTTATTGAACTGATTTCTAGGTGTTGGGTTATGCAATTGTAAACTTCATCTCTCATTGTTATCTCGGTTTCTAGCTTTGAATTTGAGTATGAGTTTGTGATTACGAGTTGTTCTTAGCTTTGGGGAATGTTTTAGAGTGGTAGTTGCAATTTTAGTTAGGGGCTGAATTAAATTCCCCTCCCCTATTCCCGATATGCTCTGGTGAATGTGGATAATCTCCATGAATGGAGATTGAGGATGGGTCGAGCTGTGAGCTAGGACACCCATGGATTTATCTTGCCCTACTGCTTTTGAGTGTTCTGTTCTGCCTATTCTTTTTTTTTTTTTTTGGGACTTGACATTGCTGATACTGAATGCTGTTGAATTTTAGTTTAGGAGATGCTACCTCGGGTATTATGTCAGGTCACTCATTTCATTTATCTCTTCACTCTTGCTCTCTTTAGTCACTTGATCACTTTATTTTATCTCTTTTCTTTAGATAATGTGATTACTTCTATTTAAGTTTGCTTTATCTTATTTTAAAGTTGATTAGGGCTAATGAAACCCTATGAATACTGGCAATCAACAACTTTATTAGCTCAATGTTTTAATTAGTTTAGAGTGACGCTAAATTAGTTAGATTTCGTGCTTAGTGATCTGAATCTCATCCTCATCCCTTAGGGGATGACTCTTAAGTACTACGACGATAGTCGTATACTTATGGCATTTATTTTTATACTAGAAAATAGCGAACAAGTTTTTGGCACCGTTGCCGGGGACGATGGCATAAGATTAGGTTGCATTTTCTTTGATACTTTCTTATTAGTTGAATCTATTTTCTTTTGTTTATTTCATTATTAATTGTTACTTAGCTTAGTTATTCTTGAAATTCAAAAATCCAGAAAACTTAAAAAGCCTAAAATTGAAAAAAAAAATTACAAAAACTTGAAAACCCCTAAAAATTGAAAAACTTTGAATACTTTAAAAACAAAATGGCAAGTTTCCATTTCCCACAACATGAGCATAAACCTTTTGGAGCTATTTATCACGACTTAATAATGATCGTGCTCAATTGAATCAAAATTTTAAGAAATGGGAAACTTATGGGGTCATTGTTCTGGGTCTAAATACTGAACCTTGGGGTTATATTGAGTCTGTTTGTCCAGGCGGTGTCCTAGGCTTATTATCTAAAACTTAAGATGAGGTTTTGGATTTCTTTGAAAAACTAGCTTGTGATACTTACAAGTTTGAATAAGCTGGAAATAATGTTGGTTACCCAACTCATAGTGAGTCGGTTTTTCCTATTAGTCCTTGCCTACAGGATCCCTTTATAGATTCACATGAGCCATCTCACTCTTATTTGCCTTCTATTTTGTGCAATTATTGTGAGCCTTCTGATCATGCTGATTGTCGTTGCCCTTATCGTGCTTATGTGGATGCTACATGTGCAAGTGTTGAAAGGAAGATTAATGAATTGACTGATCAAATGGTGGAGACAATGAAAAAAGAGAATTGCTGAATATTCTCAATGTTTTAATCAAAGTAGGGAGAATTGTAGTGAGGATGACTCTAGTTTAGGATTTCCTAAACCTGCAGCTAGTCTTGATGGTGATTTTGATCCCTCTTATCAATCTAGGCCCCACTTGAATGAAAATATGCCTTTGCCTAATCTAGAACAAGACAGTGACCTCCCTACGTCTCTATCACTAGACCTTGCATCCCTGACTAGCTCACCTAAGGATGTCACTGAAGGTGCCCTATGCTGACCTACTCGCCCCTTTTACTCACTCTCGTGAATTTAAAGTGGGTGACAACCTTGATATCCCTGGTGGGTTAGATACGAGCACCGCGATTGAAGTTAAGCCTCATGACTTAGATGATTCAGAAGATATTTCACAAGAGTTATGCAATAAGGTAACTGAACCCACTATTTTGGACTTTGACGATGATCTTCATGCTGAATATGAATCATTTTCTTTTGATCCTGTCCAAGCTGGCCTCTTTTTTGAATATTGCAGATCTGAAATTATTGAGTCTAATAATGTTGTCATTAAGAATTTGATTTAAACCAAATTCTTGTGCTTTTTGATATGACAAGACTTGTGAACTTTACACCCACTATTTTGCCTAGACTGCTCGTTCATGTCGATATAATTTCCATGCCAATGACCTCAATACTGGCTCGTTCTGAGTGTGTTCGTATCCTCTTTGATTGCACTCAACTATTCGATAAGTTGAAGTGGGCCCTTACTGGTGCTTTATTGGCCAGGTAGATGTACTCTTTCTAGCTCCAACTCACCGCTTTTCACTGTTTCTATGTGATTGAGATTTGGGCTTCTTTGTTTGTTAAGCTGCTACGTGCTTTGACGAGTTTTGGTTTGGGTAGCACTTTTCAGCTTAATATGGAGTGGCGGATGCTCCATAGACCTCTAACTCAGCGGATTTCTAGAGGTATAGCTTATGTGTACTTTTGCACCTGACCTAATATGGTCGTTCTAACTATTCTCTCTTATTCTTTTCGTACTTAGTTATGGATATTTAGGACTATGATTGTATGGGTGATCGATCTTGAGGATTAATTTGGGATTCGTTGAGCCGTGTTTGCTATGATCACCCTTCGTTATGTTATGCTTTTGTGAATATTTGTTATTTGTGGGTAACTAGGATTGTTCTTGTGTATGTTTTAGTTCCTTTGTTTGGTTTCCTTGATTTTGTGTTTTGTTTCTTTGGTTTTGTATTTTTTTTTTTTTAGTTTAGCAAGTTTTTGTTTTTCTTTGGTTTAGTATTTGTTTAATAGTTTCTTTTTGTTCCCTTTTTGGTGCTTTAGTGACTTTGTTTTGGTCTTCCATTTTGTTTTTCTTTTTCTTTTGTATTTTGTTTTGTTTTAGGTTTCTTTTGGATTTAGGTTGGTATTTAGTAGGTCTTTGGTCTTGTCTTGTTTTATTTTGGTAATTATGTTTGTTTTGGTCTTGATCAGTTTTGTTTTCTTTTACTAGGTTTTGGTTTTGGTTTTTGTTTTGCTTTATTTTGTGATTTGGTTTTTGGTTTCTATGATTATGTGTATTTGGTTTTGTTTTGGTTTTAGTGCTGGTTTTGATTACTTTGGTGATTAGGTGTGTTTTGGTCTGTTTTTATTTAGTTTTGGAGTTTGATTTCCTTTCTTTTGTGATTTTGGTTTTGATTTTGGTTTGTTTGTGGTTCGTTTGTGATTTTTATTGGTGTCTTATTTGTATATATCTGTGGTTTCGTGTGGTTTTCCGGTTGCATAGTTATGTGATTGCTTTTTGCGCCTTAGTTTCCACAATAAGGACATTGTGAAGTTTTTATGGGGAGGTGAGGTGCCCATTTGTATATATTTTTCGAAAATTTTGAAAAATTAGAAATTTTTGATTTTCTTTTGGGATTTGTGTGCTTTCATAGGTAGTTGTGATTCCATGTGCTAGGTTATAAAATTATATGTAAACAGAGTTTGCGTGATGAGATGTCTAGTTGAGGACGTGGATCCGATTTTTCACAATGACCCCATCTCGTATGTGTGAGTTTGTGGCACCTTGCTCACCTTATCCTCAATTCTTGTGGTCTTGTTGTTAAGTTGGCATGTGACTCGTTTGTTCATCTAAATTGCCTTTTGAGCTCCTAAAAAATAAAGAAAAAAATTAAAATGTAAAAGTCAAAAAAAAAGTCTAAAAAGTGAAACAAAACCGGGGCACCAATGTTTATAGCCACTATCTTTATTTTATACCTTTAATTGGCTTGAATATGTGCTAGTTTACTTGATTTTACATCTGTTTGGGCAATGCAATAAGTGCTTTGCGCATTCCAATAACACCCCTTTTCAGAGAAGGTCTGAATATTTATAAGTCAAGCGGGTTTAGGGTGCGTGCATTATTAATCTTAGAAAAATGGAGCAAATAAGGCAATTAGGCACGGAAATAGGGATCGTGTTGATGTTAGCAACTTGTTTCATAAGAGTTGATACAAAATAGCACATGCACCAAGGTGTACATATCATTGCATATTGAGTGTGGGGTGAAAAATGAGAGTTGTGATGCTTTTTTTGACTTGGATGTTTTGTGATTGTACATTCTATTCGTATATAGCTTGGGGCTTGGTTGCTAGGGTGTCGCAATTGCATGAGTCGTGCCCGTGATTTTCCAATTACTTGTATATCTGTTTCTATGTTTACAAAAAAGCCTAAAAGATTTTCTTTTGTCTTTGCAATAATTTTGTGGGTATTTCACTTGAAAACTTTCACGAGACCTCACTCTTCCATGTGGGAGGCGGAGGGGTTTAAAAGGCTGGTTGCATTTGCTAAATGCAACCAGATTCCTGCGACAGTGATTTAGGATTGTGTTTTTCTTATTTTCCATATCATTTTAGATAATCTAGTTGTTTTACTCGAGGACGGAAAAAATCTTGGTGTGGGGGTATTTGTTTGTGCCAAAAATATGCTATTTTTACGATATCTTTATACCCAATTTATACTCAAAATAATTGTTATTTTTAGATTTTTATTTGATTTTATTTGGTTTTGTAGGTATTGAATAATTTGAAAAAATGCGGGAAAAAGATGAACAGATGCCAAAGATGAAGAACTAGGCCAAGCTGATCAAGGCCAACCTCTTTTATCGGCCAAAAAGAAAGAAAAAAATTAAAGGAATACCTTAAAAAAAAAAAAAAACCCCCCACACCCCACGTGCATGGCACATGACCTTTGCCCCCATTCTTATTTCTCATTTTCTCTCTCTTCCTTCTCGGCCCTAGACCACCGAAAAAAGACCCGACCCTCCTCTTTCTTCGTTGTTCGACCATCTTCATTTCATCTCCACCTTCTTATCTCTCTTTCAACCACACAGCACCATATCCTTCTTCCTTAACCATCATCGAACGTCATGCACCCATCCACTACCCTAAACTGCCACCGCAGCATGCCAGCACACCCAACATCATCATCCCATACTGTCCACGACACTCGCAAATCAAGGGTTGTGATTGAGAGAGGCTCGGGTATAAGGGGAGGAAGTGGGGCATTCAGAAGGTAATTTAGGTTTTAGTTTAGGTCTTTAGGTTTAATTTAGGGTTCTTAATAGTTTTTTGATTTTCAGATAAATTTAGGTTGAATTTCATGTTTAGAGAATTTTAGGGTTCTTGTCAATTTTTCTATTTTCAATGTCGAGTATTTAGATCCATTTTTAGCTTGCAATTCCCTTTAATTCAACTTTATTGTGTTAAATTGGAGTAAGCTTTGATGAGTTTTGGTTTTGCTTTTGAACTGATTTCTAGGTGTTGGGTTATACAATTCTCAACTTCATCTCTCATATTTATCTCGGTTTCTATATTTGAATTTGAGTATGATTTTGTGATTATGAGTTGTTCTTAGCTTAGAGAATGATTCAGACTGGTTGTTGCGATTTTGGTCCGGGACTGACTTGAATTTCCCTCCCCTATTCTCTTTCTTGCCCTGGTGATTGTGGATAATCTCCATGAATGTAGATTGAAGCTGGGTAGAGTTGTGAGCTAGGATACCCATGGATTTATCTTGCCCTGCTGCTTTTCAGTGTTCTGTTCTGCCTGTTCTTTTTTTTTTTTTTTGGGACTTGACATTACTGATACTAGATGCTGTTGAATTTTAGTTTAGGAGATGCTACCTCAGGTATTATGTCAGGTCACTTATTTCATTTATCTCTTCATTTTTGCTCTCTTTACTCGCTTGATCACTTTATTTTTTCTCTTTTCTTTGGATAATGTGATTACTTATGTTTAAATTTGCTTTATCTTATTTTAAAGTTGATTAGGGATAATGAAACCCTATGAATAGTGGCAATCAACAGCTTTATTTGTTCAATGTTTTAATTAGCTTAGAATGATGCTAAATTGGTTAGATTTCGTACTTAGTGATCTTAATCTCACCCTCGTCCCTGAGGAGATGACCTCAAGTACTACGACAATAGTCGTATACGTATGGCATTTATTTTTATACTAGAAAATATCGAACAAGTTTTTGAGGCCGTTGCCGGGGATAACGGCATGAGATTAGGTTGCATTTTCTTTGCCATTTTCTTATTCGTTGCATCTTTTTTTTTTTTGTTTATTTCATTATTAATTGTTACTTAGGTTAGTTATTTCTTGAAATTCAAAATTCCAAAAAACTTAGAAAAGTCTAAAATTGAAAAAAAAAATTACGAAAACTTAGAAACCCAAAAAATTAAAAAACTTTCAAAACTTTAAAAACAAAATGGCAAGTTTTCATTTCCCACAACATAAGCATGAACCTTTTGGAGCTATTTATCACGACTTAATGATGATCGTGCTCAATTGAACAATATTTTGAGAAATGGAAAACTTGTGAGGTCATTGTTGTGGGTCTAAATGCTTAATCTTGGCGTTATATTAAGTCCATTTGTCTTGGCGGTGCCTAAGGCTTATTATCTAAAACTTAAGATGAGGTTTGGGATTTCTTTGAAGAACTAGCTTGGGATGCTTACGAGTTTGAACAAGCTAGAAATAATTTTGGTTACCCAACTCATAGTGAGTCTGTTTTTCCTGTTAGTCCTTGCCTACAGGATCCCTTTATAGATTCACATAACCTATCTCACTCTTATTCGCCTTCTGTTTTTTGCAATTATTGTGAGTCTTTTGATCATGCTGCCTGTCATTGCCCTTATTGTGCATATGTGGATGCTACATATGCAAGTGTTGAAAGGAAGATTAATGAATTGACTGATCAAATGGTAGAGACAATGAAAAAGAGAATTGCTGAATATTCTCAATGGTTTAATCAAAGTTGGGAGAATTATAGTGAGCATGACTCTAGTTTGGGATCTCCTGAAACTGCAGTTAGTCTTGATGATGATTTTGATCCCTCTTATCAATCTAGGCCCCACTTGAATGAAAACATGCCTTTGCCTAATTTAAAACAAGAGAGTGACCTCCCTACGTCTCTATCACCAGACCTTGTATCCCTCACTAGCTCACCTAAGGATGTCACTGAAGGTGTCCTAGCTTATGCTAACCGACCCGCCCCTTTTACTCACTCTCATGAATTTTAGGCGGCTGATGACCTTGAGATCCCTGGTGGGTTTGATATGAGCACTGCGACTGAAGTTAAGCCTCATGATTTAGATGATGCGGAAGATATTCCACAAGAGTTACGCAATGATGTAACTAAACCCACTATTTTGGACTTTAACGATGATCTCTATGCTGAATATGAATCATTTTCTTTTGATGCTATCCAGATTGACCTCTATTTTGAATATTGCAAATATGAAATTGTCGAGTCTAATAATGTTGTCATTAAGAATTTTGAGTTAAACCGAACTCCCGTGCTTTTTGATATGACAAGACTTGTGAACTTTGCACCCACTATTTTGCCTAGACTGCTCGCTCATGTCGATATAATTTCTAGGCCAATGACCTCAATACTGGCTCGTTCTGAGTATGTTCGTATCCTCTCTGATTGGGCTCAACTATTTGATAAGTTGAAGCGGACCCTTACTGGTGCTTTATTGGCTAGGTGGATGTATTCTTTCTAGCTCCAACACACTACTTTTCACCATTGCTATGTGATTAAGAGTTGGGCTTCTTTGTTTGTTAAGCTGCTATGTGCTTTAATGAGTTTTGGTTTGAGGAGTACTTTTCAGCATAATATGGAGTAGTTGATGCTCCATAGACCTCTAACTCAGTGGATTTCTAGAGGTATAGCTTAGGTGTACTTTTGCACCTGATATGGTATGATTGTTCTAACTATTCTCTCTTATTCTTTTCGTACTTAGTTATGGATATTTAGGACTACGATTGTATGGGTGATCGATCTTGAGGTGCAATTTGGAATTCGTTGAGCCGTGTTTGCTATGATCACCCTTGGTTATGTTATGCTTTTGTGAATATTTGTTATTTGCGGATAACTACCATTGTTCTTGTGTATGTTTTAGTTCCTTTGTTTGGTTTCCTTGATTTTATGTTTTGTTTCCTTGGTTTTGTTTTTTTTTTTTTTTTAGTTTAGCAAATTTTGTTTTTCTTTGGTTTAGTATTTGTTTAATAGTTTCTTTTTGTTCCCTTTTTGGTGCTTTAGTGACTTTGTTTTGGTCTTCCATTTTGTTTTTCTTTTTCTTTTGTATTTTGTTTTGTTTTAGGTTTCTTTTGGATTTAGGTTGGTATTTAGTAGGTCTTTGGTCTTGTCTTGTTTTGTTTTGGTGATTATGTTTGTTTTCATCTTGATTGGTTTTGTTTACTTTTGTTAGGTTTTGCTTTTTGTTTTGCTTTATTTTGTGATTTGGTTTTTGGTTTTTGTGATTATGTGTATTTGGTTTTGTTTTGGTTTTAGTGGTGGTTTTGATTGCATTGGTGATTAGGTGTATTTTGGTCTATTTTTATTTAGTTTTGGAGTTTGATTTCCTTTCTTTTGTGATTTTGGTTTTGATTTTGGTTTGTTTGTTGTTCGTTTGTTATTTTTATTGGTGTCTTGTTTGTATATTTGTGGTTTCGTGTGGTTTTACGGTTGCATAGCTTATGTGATTGCTTTTTGTGCCTTAGTTTCCACAATAAGGACATTGTGAAGTTTTGATGTGGAGGTGAGGTGCCCATTTGTGTATATTTTTCGAAAATTTTGAAAAATTAGAAATTTTTGTTTTTCTGTTGGGATTTGTGTGCTTTCTTAGGTAGGTGTGATTCCATGTGCTAGGTTATTAAGTTATATGTAAACAGAGTTTGCATGATGAGATGTCTGGTTGAGTATGTGGATCCGATTTTTCATAATGACCCCATCTCGTATGTGTGATTTTGTGGTGCCTTGCTCACCATATCCACAATTCTTACGATCTTGTTGCTAAATTGGCATGTGACCCGTTTGTTTGTCTAAATTGCCTTTTGAGCTCTTAAAAAATAAAGAAAAAAAATGAAAAATGGAAAAGTAAAAAAAAAAGTCCAAAAAGTGAAACAAAACCCAAGCACCAATGTTCATAGCCACTACCTTTATTTTATATCTTTAATTGGCCTGAATATGTGCTAGTTTACTTGATTTCACACCTGTTTGGGCAATGCAATAAGTGCTTTGCACATTCCAATAACACCCCTTTTTAGGAAAGGTCCGAATATTTGTAGGTCAAGCATGTTTAGGGTGTGTGCGTTATTAATCTTGGAAAAATGAAAGAAAAATGGAAAAATGAAGCAAATAAGGCAATTAGGCATGGAAATAGGGATCGCGTTGATGTTAGCAACTTGATTCATAAGAGTTGATACATATAGCACGTGCACCAAGGTGTACATATCATTGCATATTGAGTGTGGGGTGAAGAATGAGAGTTGGGATGCTTCTTTTGACTTGCATGTTTTCTGGTTGTGCATTCTATTTGTACATAGCTTGGGGACTTGGTTGCTAAGGTGTCGCAATTGTATGAATCGTGCACATGATTTTCCAATTACTTATATATCTGTTTCTATGTTTACAAAAAAGCCTAAAAGATTTTCTTTTGTCTTTGAAATAATTTTATGGGTAATTCACTTGAAAACCTTCACGAGACCTCACTCGTCCACTTGGGAGACCGAGGGGTTTAAATGGCTTGTTGCATATGCTAAATGCAACCGTGATTCTTACGATAGTGATTTAGGATTGTGTTTTTCTTATTTTTCATTTCTTTTTAGGTAGTCTAGTTATTTTACTCGAGGACGGGAAAAATCTTGGCGTGGGGGGATTTATTCGTGCTAAAAATATGCTATTTTCACGATATCTTTACACTCGATTTATACTCAAAATAATTGTTATTTTTAGAGTTTTATTTGATTTTATTTGGTTTTGTAAGTATTGAATAATTTGGAAAAAAATGCGGGGAAAAGATGAACAGATGCCGAAAATGAAGAATTAGGCCAAGCTGATTCAAGCCCAACCTCTTTTATAGCCCAAAAAGAAAGAAAAAAATAAAAGGAAAACCTAAAAAAAAAAACCCCAAACCCTACGTGCATGGCACATGACCATTGCCCCCCTTTTTATTTCTCATTTTCTCTCTCTTCCTTCTCGACCTTAGACCCTCGAAAAAAGAAACCCGACCCTTCCCTTTCTTTGCTATTCGGCCATCTTCATTTCATCTCCACCTTCTCATCTCTCTCTCTCAACCACACAGCACTATATCCTTCTCTGTCAGCCACCATCGAACATCACGCACCCATCCACCACCCGAAACTGCCACCGCAGCATGCTAGCACACCCGGCATCATCATCCCATCTAGACCGTCCACGGCACTCACGAATCAAAGGTTGTGATTGAGAGAGGCTCGGGTGTAAGTGGTGGAAGCGGCGCATTCAGAAGGTAATTTAGGTTGTAGTTTGGGCCTTTAGGTTTAATTTAGGGTTCTTAATAGTTTTTCAATTTTCAGAGAAATTTAGGATGAATTTCATGTTTAGAGCTTTTTGGGGTTCTTGTCGAATTTTTCTATTTTCAATGTCGTATATTGAGATACTTTTTTCCTTTCAAATTTTCACTGGATATGACTTTAGGAAATACAGTTATAAAAAGGTACTAAACATATCTTTAACATTTTTATGACCACAATAAGTTCTAGCTTCTAATGGGGTAATGCACCTCAAAATACTGTACTAACTTTTTTCTTTCTTTATTTATTTATTTTTTTTCGGTGAGAAGTTTTTTGTTTTTAAACTTGATGATATTGATTTAACCACTTATTTTTCATGCACATAAAGCAGTCTACGCATTCCAATTTGCATGAGAACAAATTCAAGTGGTCAGTCCCCAGGCATTTTCATTTCCCTTCTTTGATCCCTTGAATTGTCACCACAACGCTACTTTTTGCTCTCCCACAAAGCCCACCATAATAAGACCTACTGCAAAACAAACCTAAGAATCCCAAGAGAGAGGGGGAGGGGGAGGGGGAGGCCTATAATTTTCTCAACTTGAGAAAACGTTACAGAAGTTCCAACAGTAGAGAGAAGGGGCAAGTCATATTGAGAGGGACATCTTGTGCATGGCAAACAAGACAGTGACAGAAAACACAGAAAGCAACCACAAATATATCCATAAACCAAGGTGGGGGAGCTATCCGTGATCGTGCCAGCACTAATGCTCCATATTCCGTTAGAATGACACAATTAACCTTGAACAAGAAGAGTACATGGTACTAAAATCGATAAAATCTTAAGAAATACTCGATTTGCACCACTTTTGTTAAAAAAGAAATTAAAATCGATAGGAGACTAGCTTAGTAAATAGAAATATATTTTTCATACAAGATCTGACTTCGAAATCCATTGAAGATGTGAAAATTTATTTCTCTCTCGTTAACCCTCCCTCTTTCAACTTTCGCTAACTTTTGCTCACTAGATGCTTTCATAAAATATGAACTCTCTTATACTATCTTACCATAATAAAAAAATTCAAAAAAAAAAAGTGGGACCTTAAATAAAATCAAAAAACATATATGTACGTAATTTATTCCACTAGAATAATTAAAAAATAGAGACAAAATAGCCATTAAAAGTCCTAGTCCAAGATGTCAGACACTGGGTCCCATGCCTACTTGACAAGTGGGCCCTAGAAAATCCCCCAGTTTTTGAAGTACCCAATCAGAAGGCAGAGACTAGGGTTGGGGTTCATGCCTTCAGCCAATCAGATCTCAGAGTCGACTCGCTGGTGGGTCCCGAAAAGTGCACATCTTTGTTGTTAGAAAATGCCAAATACACCGGGCCTTCTCACTTTGCTTCGACACGGAAGATAATCAGAAATTCTTACCTATACATCAGACTAGAGGAAAGAAAATAAAATTGTAGCACAAGTCACCTTAATCGGGGAAGTTTATAGAATTACTTATTATAAATTTTGGTTTAAATTTTTTTAACATTGAATTTATGTTTTATTTAGCACCAAGAGAAAAGTCTTGGCATCGACTTCCATGTTCGACAACAGCGTTAGCGTTTAATGTTTTGACCAAGTCAATATAATAATTAGTTAATTGTTAGTGTTTAGTAAACTAGTGTTTCCACTAGCATTTCAAGTAACGTTTAGCGTTTTAAGCAGCGTTTTTAAAAAACTAATAGCATTAATGTTTGACATTTAGAAGTAGTGTTTCATATTTTTTAGCCAAAAAATGTCCTTTAAAAATTTTATCTTTGAAAACTATCTATATCCTTTTATATCAATTTACTTTAATCAGTTAGCATAATAGCTAAATTTATCAAACACATTAGTTTCAGCTGCTAATCTAAATAGCTATCCGCTAACAGTTAAATTAGAAACAGTATCCGCTATCTAAACCGTTATCCACTACCTGAACCACTATCTACTAGCTAAATCGCTAATTTTGCGGAGCATGGTCTTAACTGAAACAAGATTAAATTTGATTTAGATTTAAAACAAGGTTATTTGTTTGATTTGATGCTTAAACCGATCTAGATAAAAAGACATTTGAAATTTCCTTGATCTATCAAATATTTTTGACATGTTTATTGAAGACATTAACAAGAGTTAAGTTAAAAAAAATCTACGTATGGAGTTACTTTGTAGTAAATTTAAATGATCTATTAGACTACTTGTACCAACGATACTATGTTGTCATTTATTATGGCTATATATTTTTGGGGGCCTAGACTTAATTAGACAAGGTATAACGATCCTTATGTCAAAAAAAGGGGTATAAAGATCCTTACAACACAGGAGAAAAAGTAAATGACTTAGAAACTAAGAGTCTATTCTATTCATCTTATTATGAGTACTTATCATCAATATTTAACACTAGTCATCACTAATCAGTATTAATTAGTATTTATCAGCACTAATCAATACTTATCAATGTTTATCAGCACTTAACCATATTTCTCGCACACAATTTTTGCCCTGATCAATATTCATCAACACTAACCAATAATAGGTTACTCATGAAAAATTAAAAAGAGCATGCCCTAAATATAATTAAGACTTCAATTTTACTTCTATTTTAAAAAAAAAAAAGGCTTCAATTTTAACCTATGAGGACATGATTTATTGACAAGACATCGTGATTTATTTAGCCGCATTAAATGTTAGAAAATTGAACATGTTGATTTTTTGGGAAAACAACAAAGCAAGAATTTGTGACTAATTTGGGCTTATAAGTAATTATCAATGCAAGTGATGTGTGATGTAGACATGAGAAAATTAATTGGCTGAAAAAACCCTAAATATCAATCCTCTTAAGGTTAAATACTACGTTTTTAAATATGTCACATTTTAGCTGGCACTAATAGAAATTTCTCTGCACATGCACTACCCTAGGGTCCATTTGGGAGAACAGTGAGTTAGAGGAGTACAACTATTGTTCTTTATTGTTTGGACATACCTTTGCTTAGAAAAATAAGAGAACAGATAAGAATAAGTGACTAAGTAACACATATTCTTTTACCAAATCAAATAAAAATATATTAAAACACTTCTATTTAACCCTCACTTACTCATCGTTACACCCCAAATTAGGGAATAAGGAAATAGGGAGTAAGGGGAGTAATAGTTAACTCCTCCCTCCTTACCATTTCTTATTCTTGTCTTTTGACTCTCAAACAAGGATAGTGAGAGTACTTACTCTCTTTCACTAATCCCCCTAGTTCTACTCCTTATCCAAATGGACAATTATTTTTTATTGATTTTATATTCATGAAATTTCTCATGGATTCTAAAATTTTTAATAATTGTTTCCAAATTTGTACACATTTATCTAAATTTTTACAGAACTCTCTAATTTATATTTATAAAGATTTATCCAAAATTACATATTTTCTTTTTCAACATGCATCTTTCTCTTTTTTTTAGGTGATCGAATATCTCTCTATATATATCTATATAATTCAACAGATTTTTGTAGACATTTTCACTTTTATGTATTTGGATTGTTATATTATTTTTCTGATAATTATTAACGAAAGGTAATGACACATAGTAAAATTTTTAGGTAAATAGACACTTAGTACAGGATTTCTCATAACGCACCTTTTTTTGGTGATCATCAAAACGGGTGTGAGGCTGTGAGCTTGACCCTTCCTCGATTATTGATGTTTGCTTAGATCTTCATCCCTTTCATCAATCGTTATCAATTTTACCTCTTTTTTTTAAAAAAAAAAGACAACTCGTAAAATATCTTCAGAATCAGTGTGCATCACAAGCATCAATCAGCGGCAAACGTCAATGGGTTTTGTCTAACTGAATTGACCTTTGATTGATTTTTAACCTAATTTTCTTGATTGCTAATTACTATTTTTTTAAAAGAAAGGCTTCTCTTCTCTTTCTTTATGCTGTGAACAGGCTTGGTGAGAATCGAGCTACCTCGTCATACACGCATGCATGCAACATGCTGGGAATTGGGAATCAAAAATGCTTAACCCTATAACCTTCATATCAAAATTAAATAAAAAGTCAACAAGATAAGTTATCTTGATCAATACAAGGAAATGATCGAGCTGAAGAATGAAATTTCACAACCCCCCCCAAAAAAAAAAGAAATATTTGCGTAGCTTAGTAAGTTTCTTTTTCTTTTTCTCACTCAGAGGTGACATGTAAATGTTTATATGGGTATAACGCAATTAGAAGATGATTGATTCTAGACCTTAACGTGCTAAGGATCTTAGCTTTAAGGCCCTGTTCTTTTCGTATGTCATTTTAGATTTACCAACCTTAACCCACTTCAACCAACTTCAACCCACTTCAACCAACTTCAATCTACCTCAACCCACTTCAACCAACTTTAACTCACCCCTTCATAAATTTAATAATTTGTCATCCAAATCGTTAAAAATAATTGACAAGTTGTGCTGGCCTCCAACTTCCAGAAAAATAGTTACAAAATTGTGAAATTACCATTCGGCGAAAAAATGTACTAAAAATTACAATAACTTAATAAATTATCACACATTCTCATTATTTTAACCCATTTCAACCCACCACCAAAAAAATATACCAACTTCAACCCACTTCAATCTACTTCAACCCACTTCAACCAATTTCAACTCACTTCAACCAACTTCAGTCCACCTCAAAAAAATACCAACTTCAATTCACCTCAACCCACCTCAACCAACTTCAACCCACTTCAACCTTTTACCAACCCCCATTTACCCACGAAAAGAATAGGCCCTAAATCACCATATTCACTTGACATGGACCTCTTAAATTGACCCTTTTTTTTTTTTTTTCTGCTGGGGGTTGGGAGGTGAGGTGGGGAACACATTCAAAAAGATAACCATGCATCAAACAGTCAAAATATATAAAAACCAACTATCATATTTTGCAATGTGCATATTGAGTGCCTGTTCTTTTCCTTGGTAAATTAAGGTTGATAAAAGGGTACAGTTGATTAAAGTTGGTTGAAGTAAATTGAAATAAGTTAAAGTGAGTTAAAATTGGTATATTTTTATATGATAGGTTGAAGTTGGTTAAAATAGTGAGAATAGAATTTTGAAGGAGGTGGGTTGAAGTTGATTAAAGTGGGTTGAACTAGATTGAAGTTAGTTGATCGAGGTTGAAATTAAAGTAGGTTGAAGTTGGTTAAAGTATGTTGAAATTGGTCAATTGAAAAATATTAGCCCAATTTGGCTAGTTTAATCACCCTAGAGGGGGATGAATAGGGTGATGACCAAAGTATCTAAATAATCAAAATAAAAATACAGAAATGTAAATGTGGACAAGGGACAAGTTTTTTTTAATGAGGTTAGCCTCAACCAGGCTTAGTCCCCGCCTAGAGTTCCCTAACTCTAGGATTAACCCAATTTTATTAGAAGAGATAATTACTACTCTAGAGTACACCTACTCTAAGTTTTATATCACAAGTTAAACCTTTCAACTAGGTTTGGTAGAGTTGACCCTTCAATTTTATAATCCCACCTAATTACAACTTGAACCATACAAATCAAATGTAATTGAAACAAATTAAATCTCAATGTATACCAATGGATGCCTGAGTAAGAGATATGCTGATGAATGCTTGCTTCTCTCTCTTGTTGTATTCAACCTTCAGCTAACTTTAATATTTATAGCAAAGCTTTAACGAACTCTCAAAAACAAACCGTTTGACTGATTTGAGATTGCTTTCAGGATTTTAGTTTCAGTTCAAGGCCTTGAACTTCAGTTCAGGATCCTTGAAGATCTTCTATTTTCAGCATGCAATAGCTATATCTCTAGTTTTAGCTGATTTGCAATTCTATCCAACGACTACCTTATTTTTGGGTTGCATAGAAAGATTCTCTTGATTGCAATTCTTTCCATAATTAAGCACTTAAAGTTTTGTTGGGAAAAATTAAATATACTATCAAGTGAACATCTCTAATCAAATGGGATATTCTATCTCATAATATAGCATCATCAAACATGATAAGAATCATAATCAAATTTGAATCATAAATATAATATCATGAAGATCACATATTTAAATTTGAATAATAAATTATCTTAAAGATAAAATCAATCATGTCAATATCTATTTATAGTCACAACATGTTTAAATAATATAAATATTAAGATAATTCTAATATAACATGAGGAATATACCAATTGATTAATCTCTTTTTGCCTTTCACCAAAACATATTAATAAACTCATTATGAGTTTCAATAAAGCTAACAATCGCCCTCTTTTTAATGAAAGACAAAACTCAATATAATAACATATCAATCCAATTTTAAATGACAAATCGTGAAAACTTAACAAATACTTCTCTCGCTTTTTGTATTTCATCAAAAAAGTAGCATAAGAAGAAGAAATGAAAATCGAAGCATATTAAAAATTATGGCAAACACATGTAGCTTCCCCTTAACAAATCAATGATATAAAGATGCTCTCCCTCAACCTATGGCACTCATAAAAAATATAAGGGATTAAGCACTAATACTTTGATCAATTAATATATCCTAACATGCGTGCATTGACTTAATATTCTCATAAGCATTAATACAACAATTCTCCCCCTTCAAGAATAAATCAAGATTATCGAAAAATCATCCAGTAATATAACTCTCCCTTATAGAAAGAAGCAATTTTATTTATATGCATAATCACATGTCATAATAGTATAAGATATGACGTAATAATAATCATGCTCACTTTCTAAAGATAATTAAGCAAATTAAAATTTGAAAATTTGAAAATCAAAATTTCACAAATACAAAGTAAATCATGCAAAGATAAGATCACCTTTCATTTAGTAAGAATTCAAATTTTGATTTCTATTTATATTGTTGAAATAGAAATTCAAGCCCTTGATTCAGTCACACCAAAAATTTTCACTTTTTGCCTACAGTTTAAGGCCTTGAACTGTATTTCAGGGTATTGAAATCTGTGCACTGAATTGATTACCTCTTATTTCAACGTCCTTGGACCATAGAGCAATTTCCATGAGTGCTTCAACATTTCTCAGACATCCAATTTTGCCATTTCATGTTTTATTCTCACATGGATGCAAAATGCTCTGTAAAATAAACTTATACCTTTCTCAAACACATTTAGAAAATTCAGCTCCATAGTTATATTTATTCGCTACAATGGATGAACTTTGTTACCTTTGATACCCAAATTTGTGCACTACTAGGACCATTTCTTTTAATAGGATAATGAGTTGAAATATGTCCTATTTGCAACAAAAATTGCAAGTAATAGAAGTCTTACTTTTATAGGAAGTCGATTTAACAAAAAAAAATTTTATAACACTTCTTTTTATTGAACAGATTAAAACCAATTCCTTCTTTGTTAAATGATGCTTTTTGTGTGCCAAGAATTTTATTTAAATTCTCTTCTCCTTTTGAAAATTTTAAAACAATTTTTTAAAGATTGGCACACTTCACTTGAAGCTCATCTTTTTCTTTCTCAAGAAGGACAACTTTCTCTTGAAAACTTTTTAAATCATTAGACACTAAATCATTTGACTTTCGAAATTCAATATTTTCTTGAGACAATTCAAAATTCATTTTCTTCAAATCTTTAATTTTAGAAATGGGTCCTTCTTGACGCCTAATATAATAAAGTAAGACTTTTATTAACTTACATTTAGAATAATTATGAAGATACTGGTATACCTAGCTCACCCAAAATGTCATACTCTATTTCCCCATCTTCTTCTTCATCATGACTTCTGCATGCATCATCATCATCATTGACTCTTGCATCCCGATCTTTAACTTCTTCATTTATCATTAGACAAAAATGAGTAATCTCTTTTTTGTCACTCAATTCGCTAAGCTTACTGTCCTTTCTTGACAAATTGGGATTTTCTTGGCTTGTTTCTTCGTATAGTAATATAAGTTTTCCCCAAAGATTTTTAGCTGTCTCACAATAGCAAATATGGTTAAATATTTTATCATTTAGAGCACATTGCATAATATATAAAACTCTAGAATTTTTCTTAAGTATTTCATAGTTATCTTGAGTGTTTAACTCTTTGGCTTGATAACAGTACTTCCATCATCTCTTGTCCAATTTGGTACAAAAGGACCATTTGAAATGATGTCCCAAAAATCAAAATCAATGGATCTAATAAATGATTTCATCCTGCACTTCCAAAGAAAAAAATTAGTTCAATCAAATATTAGAGGACAATCGATAGAAACATTTAATAAACTAGTCATGGATCTAGCTATAGACGGTCAAGTCTTAAAATAACAGCTACTGCTTTGATACTAATTGTTGGCCGATTTGGCTAGTTAAATCACCCTAGAGGGGCTGAATAGGGTGACGATCAAAGTCTCTAAATAATCAAAACAAAAATACAGAAATGTAAATATGGACAAGGCAGAAGTATTTTCTAGCGAGTTTAACCTCAACCAGGCTGAGTCCCTATCTAGAGTTGCTTAACTCCAAAATTAACCCAATTTTGTTAGGAGGGATAGTTACAACTCTAGAGTACACATACTCTAAGTTCTAAGTCATAAGTTGAACTCTTCAACTAGGCTTGGTAGAGTTGACTCTTCAACTCTATAATTCCACCCAATTACAACTTGAAGAATGCAAATCAAATAAGATTGACACAAATTAAATCTCAATGTATGCCAATAAATGCTTGAGCAAGAGATATGCCAATGAGCGCTTGCTTTTCTCTCTTGTTGTATTCAGCCTTCAGCTAGCTTTAGCCGTTAGACTGATTTGAGATTGCCTCCAGGATTTCAGCTTCAATTCAAGGCCTTGAACTTCAGTTCAGGGTCCTTGAAGATCTTCTATTTTCATCATGCAACGGCTATATCTCTATTTTTAGCTGATTTGCAATTCTATTCAATGGCTACCTTATTTTTGGGCTGCAGAAAGATTCTCTTGATTGTAATTCCTTTCATGATTAAGCGCTTACAATTTTGTTAGGAAAATTCAAATATATTACCAAGTGAATATCTCTAATCAAATGGGATATTCTATCTCATATAGCATTATCGAATATGATAGGAATCATAATCTAATTTGAATCACAAATATGATATGATAAAGATCACATATTCAAATTTGAATAATAAACTATCTTAAAGATAAAATCAATCATATCAATATCTATTTATAATCATAACATATTTAAATAATATAAATATTAAGGTAATTCTAATATCACATGAGGAATGTACCAATTGATTAATCTCTTTTAGTCTTTCATCAAAACATATTAATAAACTCATTATGGGCTTCCACAGAGCTAACAGAAAAGACCAACAAAAAGAACATGCCCTGAGAGTTAAATTATAGCACGTAAAAGATAATAATAGAACAACAAGAAGTTCAAATATAGACATGTGGCAATAAGGTTCAGAGGTTTCTCTTTGAAGGTCCTTAGGCAATCTCCAAAGGTGGCCTCGCAAGGGGAAAAGTAGGAGAGAGAAATAGGGAGAGGTAAGGGAATTGCTATAGTGGTTTACTCAGGGCGTGTCACTCGCGGGGAGCCTTGGTACTGAGAGCCAACTCATGAGTATTTTTTTATTTTTTAAAATATTTTTATTAGTTCTTTTTTTTTGATTCAAAAAAAAATTGTTTTATGAAGAGAGTCCATGGGCATTGTTTTATTTGGTGAAGTAAAGTTCTAAGCTTTCCACTGGAGAGATTAAGAATTGTGAGATAAAAAATTAGAGAAAATGCTGATGTAATAGTAGTAAGCCCCACCGATGAGCCAAAAAATTGGCTCACCGCTAGGTTTGCTCTTAAAGCTTTTCCTTTGGAGTTTATTTCCTAGATGTATTGTGGCCCTGTTTCGTAAATAACTGTTAACTATTAGTTTTTTGTATTAGTTGTTAGCTATTAGATGTTTGAATTAGCTATTTACATGAGCTGTTTGAATTAGCTATTTGCAAAAAAAAAAAAAAGTGTTTGATAAAATTAGTTGTTTTAGAAAAGATGTTTGGTATTCATTTATGCCCTTATTTCTAATTACATTTTAATTAAAAATAATTTTTTGATTATTAGTTATCTTATTTTCTTTTAAAAAAGAATTAAATTGATATCATATGTACAAATTAACTTCATTGATTAAACCTTAGTTTGTTACTAGTTGTACATAATTTATATTCTTATTAATCTTATTTTCTTTTCAATTATATATATTCATGTGATGCTTACGTCTTAAAATATTATTTATATATTTTATTGTTATGAATTGAAATGTATATATTCAAATGATTTGATCTTTGATAGATTAAATTTAAATAAGATAAAACATCAAATATCAGTATAAAAGGTTAATGACATGCGGTGTAATTTTTTCAAACTTTTGACTAGTCATGTCATTTTTCATGAAAAGCACTTTCCAAAAGGCTAATAGAAATAGTCTTTTGAGAATTAGTGGTTTGATTCAAAATAGCTCTTTCAAATAACTCTTTATTATCAATGCAACTATTTTGATTAATCAAAATAGCTAAAATCCTCCCAAAAGTTCTTAAATTTCAAAAAACTCTTGCAATCAAACACCCTATGTGTGTCTTTTATGGAGTATTTTAGACTAGAATCTACTTTTGCGATTGCCACATTACCAGCTTTAGAAATTTTACTAATTATCAACAAAAATATACATGGACAAACTGATAATAGAAAGGCTAATTTTGAAAAAAAAAATCCTTGTCATATGGAAACATTTGTCATGTTTGTCTGGACTTAATTTGAGCATTTAAAAGCCATAAATTAAGGGGTTCTTTGGTACAATTTTATTAGAATAAATTAGAATTGAAAATAAAATTATAAGTCAAGTGAATGATTTTGGATCTTTGATTCCGCTTGATCAATTTAATTTATAAATAAATTCAATGTATGCAAAAAAAAAAAAAAATAATACCTAAAAGAATGGATTTGTACAAAACCAAAGGCCGAGAGAGGTTGCTGAATGTTGCACATTAGTCATTCCATCAGGTACGTTGATTTTAGGTTTAAATAAGTTCATACTCTAATCAAGCATAAGGTACGGGAATATAAAACCATGAGGTGAGAAAGTAGCTTGTAAAGACCATGCCTTATGAGTTCATTGAAAAAAATTCTTTTTTCGCCTACTGGGGTTTGGTATAATCATTTTCGCAATCCACTTTTTTAGATAAATATTTTTGGAACTACGTAGATTTGGATAATTATTTTTCGAAGTACAATTATTTGGGTTATATTTCTTTTGGGGGACGAATATTTATTTTTCTGACCCAAAAATTTCTAAAATTATGAATTGGCCCTAAAATGGGGTACTGATTCTGATTTTGTTGTTTTTTTAGGATTTTTTGAGGAAATTTAGTGTTTTACTTCTTATGATGGTTTTACTTGATACTAGTTATCATAATCCACTGCTTACGTCATAAATATTATATTTTATGTTATCAAATGTCTACCATACTTAGCAAAATAATTAAAACTTAATTATAATATTTTAACCATTATCTGAACTTAGTTGACATTGGACCCTAATATTCATCTATATTCCAGTTTACGGAGATTGCTAATGCTAATGACACATTCCTTAGATCAGACAAAACACAGATCCTTTTCATTTCCTACCTCGAACCATAATCACTAATCTAGTTTTTATATTTTTAAGGATAATGAGACTTTAATCAAGAAATTATAATATTTAAGACATAAGATTCAATTGAATAACATTCCTTACTGGGAAACTTCTTTTATTGAAAGCTTGAAAGTGGAAATATTACAGTGAAAATATTTGAAGAGAGACTAAACTGTTAAGTTCATCAGAGATATTTGCTCATAGAAAAATGGAGATACCTGACTTCTCTTTTGTTTAAGTATGTTCAAATGACTGTGTCATTTCTCAATACTTAGTCTCTCCTTTAATAGATGAGATGAGGTACATAGGATACTTTAATGGCTACAGTACATACACTGGCATTTTCACATGACTACAACTATTCTCACATAGCTATAGTAGACTGCATTATTTTACTAACTTAACACTTGACAAACTAACACAACAATGGTGCAGCAACTAATCAGAGTACTTAATGTTGATAAGACTAGTCATCCTATTGAGGTTCTGCACGCCTTCATCTCCAATAATGTTTTTCAGTCTATCATTATCATAATAATAATCAAAATCTTCATCAAGTTGAAGATGTTTTAGATCCTAGTTTTTAAATAATTCATGTAGATATTTTTTTCCTTTTTCTGATATGAATTTTCCGCCTCTAACATCGAAGAGATAATCGAAGATATCTTCTGAAGCAGCTCCTCCTACCTTCATGTATTTACTGAACTCATTATGATAAATGAAAGCAGTATTCCTACAATGTATCAATATTTCTTCTTGTCAAATCAATGCCCATATTTGATGATAAATGTTGTAAAAACTAATGACTCTTGCTAAAGTAAGAGCACTAATCACTTCTTGTCGTTCTCGAAACTATTTTTGTCGTTGCTCATTGAGATCATCTAAATCAACTAATTGAATAAGATAATGGGCTGGTTTAACCTCTACATTTTCATATTAAATTGCCACACAATGTACCTTAACATACAAGCTTCTGTTGTGTGAAATCATTATTAGACTATAAGGAGATGTGAAAATCTAATGGATCCTTTTAAACATCCATTGTTGAAACTTAATTTTAGAAAGAATGATACTTCAGGACTGGGATTTCAATGAGGTAAGCTAATATTCCATACTCCCAAACTTTCGTGATGGGGTCATATGGAGAGATCAAATTTGCTGAGAAATTAACATCGCTAACTTTAGATCTATCAAGGAAGAAAATCTATAATTTCCAGATATCATAAGAATAATTATGATAGCAGTCAATGCAAGTTGCATATCGATCATTCAACTATTTTTCTTGAACATGAGAACTTTGCTTTGTTAATATCATGAGGACACCTTAAGTAATTCATTTATAACTCTAAAAGACTGAATCTTTGTGCTATGAGATAGGCAGAAGACAGCAAGCCAAATCGTGATCTACGTTTTTAATGAAATTTCAAAATGTCTATAAGAATTCTACTAGAAGGAGAAATCTATTCTAGCAGTAGTGACATTTCATTTTGGATTTTCTCATTTTCTGATAGGAGTTCTGTTTTAATGATCACCATTAGCGAGTTCACGAGTTATACTATCTGACAAAGAATTCTTGGATCCCTGTATATGTTCAATAGAGAAGAAAAACTAGTTAAGTCATAGTCGCCAAAGCAGGAGTCGTCCTCGCACTTGCATATTTGATAAATTCTTTTTCACAAAACTAAATATTCTTTTGTAATCAGATCAAATAAGAAAAGGTTTTAAGGCTAGAAAGATTAGAAACTTTTCAATTCCCTTAATGACTATAAGAATTTCTTTTTCCATCGTAGGATAGTTGCATTTTGTTTTATTAAAACTTCCACTATAATGTTTATAGAGTTTTCTCCTCTTTGATCTTGAGCACTGCACTCTAGTGCTCATTGCTAGTATCTATTTTAAGATTTAAATCATTTCTTTCATTAGAAAAATTAAGAGCAGGAAGATTTTTATACATCTTTTTGAAATTTTGAACAATCTTTGAATCACTAGGGATCCATTTCCAGCTTACTTCTTTCTTGAGTTTCTGATATAATGATTTTCTCAATTTAGCTAGATCTTCAATGAAATCTTAAGCATAGTTAAGACATCCAAGAAATCTTTCTAATTACTTCATATCTACATTCTTTTCAAGTAAATTTTTATTTTTTCTAGAATATGCTTTTGCAGGATGATTTATCCAGCTTCGATTTCTAGACCTAAAAACTTAATTTCTTACCAAGAATAATACCATGATCGGTGCATCTTTGGCTGATAGCTAAAACATCATCTTTGTCCCATTCTATGTCTTGAAAAAGACAAGAATATTATCGATGTAAACTAGACAATAGTGATTAAGATCTTTGAAGATGTTATTTTTTATTCTTTGAAATATTTGAGGTGCATTTTTTAGACCAAATAACATTACTATATGCTCATAATGTCCTTAAGGGACACTAAATGCAATCAAAGGAATGCTTTCTTCCTCCATTTTTATTTGCCAATATCCCTTTTTGCAATTCATTTTTGAGAACCAGAGGCCCCTTGAATTATTTTAAAAATAACTATTTTGTTAGGAATATAATAATTATAAAAGACAGTATTATTATTGAGTTTTTATAATTGATTACCATTCTGGCTTTTTCTCTTTCTTCTTTAAGATAATTCTTACTATAAAAGTAGGACTAATATGAGGACTTTTACTATTTCTGATTAACCTTTTAACCAAAACTTCTTTGATTTGTTTAGGGATTACCTGCTTACTATGCTGGCTGTGTGTAAACTCAATCTTCTGATGAGTATAAGGTTTACTTAATTTATCAATAGGAACTGAGTTACCATTTATAAATATTCTTTTGTTTATGCTCTGTGTGCATAGACAATATAGCATCTGAAAATTATTTTCAATAATTATATCATGAGGGGGTTGATTAATAACCTATAGAATTGGTATAATACATTGGACTCCTTCTATTTCTATAGATAACCCTTTTATAGTTTCATTATGGCTCATTATGCTATTATCAACTATCCTTACTTGTAAAGGATTCTTAACTTTTTTCCATATAAACTCTGGAAATAAAGCTCGTATTCCGAAACATATAGAACAACCGCCATCGATGTAGTCAGACAATTCATATTTATTATATCCTTCTGAGCATACCTTTATTGGGATATGGATGCTGTTAGAATTTGTATTGGTAACTTCATAGCATATTTCCATAGTCATATTTTTTACTAATTCATCCTCATGGATTGGCTCACTAACAATCTTTGTTTTACACCTAATGAGTTTTTTATCTAGATGGATCCTCTGATCTACAGTATATCTTACAGGTTCAAAATTCATTTTACTCGTTTCACTGGTCATATAAATTATATCATCTTCTTTAAGCTTTTCTCTAATAGGTAAAAATCCTTCTTCCCATTCTAATCTTGCATTTATGCTTTTTAATAATTGGGGTTTAATGCTAATTTTACTATTCTTATCAATTTTTATTACATTTTGCTTATTGATTTTTGTGGGGTTGACAAAGTTAGATATCCAGGACCTATCGATTTTTGTTTCTCACTTATTGGATTTTATCCTTTGAATTTTTTGCATTGGCATATGGCTTTCAAATTTTCTGTCTCTATTATTGTTATCGTAGTCTTTGGATCTATAATATTATCCAGTTTATATATTATCTTCCAAAACATCCTTAGGTATCCTTCTCTTTTTATGTCCATCCCAACTATTTTTATCTTAATAAATAGGAATTCATCTTTTAGGCTTAAATAATATCCAGTTCAGCAAATGAATCCTACTAATCTATTATATAAAATTGATCTTAATCCCTTTTATAATTTGATTATTAAATTTCGTATGCTTGATATCACAAAGCAAAGTGTAAAGATCAATATATTTGCCATAATACTATAATGAAGTAATTTGTATTTAAGCATTTTCAAGATGGATGTACCTATACTTTCTATATTTATTATACTTCAAGATATTTTCTCAATTAAGAAGATTAACTTCTCCCATATTGTACTCACAGTCTTTTATTTCTAGATTTCCTTCCATCATTTCACATACGTACTTAATCTTTAATTGAAAGATAAATTTTTTATAGATCATGTCTTTCTAAATTATAGAAAGAACACAATCTCCTTTGACGTCTTCATTCTCATTATCTACAATAATTTCTTCTCCTTGTAGAACCCCAAGACTAATTGAACTATTTTTCATCATGTGACTAGTTTCTTCATAATCACTTTCTTCATATTCATCCTCCAATACAATCTCAACAATTCTTTGTTGTTTTTGGGAGCTAGATTTAGTGTTTCTTCCTTGCTAAACTCAAAATAATCTAGACTACCTAAAGTTTCTACAAGCTTGTTGTTTCACCTATTTTTACATTCGTTTTCATAATGACTTATTTCTCTACATGTCCAACACTTATAGTTGTTTTTTTCCAGTAGGACAATAAGTAACTTTTCTAAAAACTTTTCAAATTTTTTAAGGCTCGATTTGTTATAATATTTTCTTTTATATTTTTCCACGCTTTGCTTGTCAAGTCTCTTTTTCTTATAAAATTTTGTTATTCTTTTCTTTTTAGGTTCATTTCCCCATTGGTGAGAATTATCCCAATAGGCTATCTTTTTTGTTTTTGGAGATCAAGAAATTGATCATTGATCTATTTTCTTAAATAAAAGATTGTTGTACCAAGAGTTTCCATGGCATCTGCTTTTTCAAGTCATGTGATGTATTTTTCATTAATTATATAATTGATTGGATACGATAATTTTTGTCCTAAAACATCCCAATATTGATTTTATTATGTCCAATTTTGTAACAATATTACTAAATTCAGCAATATAATTTTATAGATATCTCATGTCCCAAAGCTCATTCTTTTGCGATTCTATAGACTTCTCTTCAGAATCAAGTTTAACTTCAATAAATTTAGTTTTGGTTTTCTTACATAATTTTTTGAACACAGCAACTAGTGTTTTGGTTATTCTTAATGTATTTTTACATTCTGCATCTAATGAGTCATACCAATTAACAATAGTGCTGAAAAAACTATGTTCAATATAATTTAGGAAATTTCATTTAGTCCATGTGGTATTCAAATTTAAGACACTATTCATACCCCTTTTCAATGTTAAATATTTCTTTTCTATTACAAGCTCCATCAATATATACAATGTAATCCATTTGGCCAATTTGGGGAAGGTTTATTTCTTCAAAAGATGTGGCTTTCTTTGAGATAAACCCAAAGAAAAAATTAGTTGTATATCATATTGGAATATATGTAGATCTTATAAAATGAGTATTTCTTCTTAAAGATCCACCAAATTCTTCAGGTTTAGGAATAATGTTGTTAACTAAATTGAACTCAATTTCATCTATGTTGAGTTCTTCTCCCATCTCATTGATTTCATCGTGAACTACCATTTTACCATTTTTTTAATCTAGTTTCCTCTTAATTGCTTCTAAAGAAATAACATTAAGATCATCTTGTTTAATTAGGTTCATCTACTAATATATTTCTTCTTTTAACTGGACGCTATTTGTCTCTTCATTATCATCAGATTATACATCTAGTTTTTCAGCTATAGCACCAATAAGTTTGTTTAATTCTTTTGAGTTATGTTCTTTATCAAACATAGTCTGAAATTTCTCAAGATTATACTGCTTATACTTCAGCCGCTTCCTCTATCTTTGCCTTTTTAGATGATTTTTCGGTTAATTTTTCTCCTACTTTTTTTTCCTGATTTTTATATCTTGTAAAGGAAATGAATTTTTATTTTTTAGGTTTTAAAAAGGATAGTTATGCTAAAATGGAGTGCTAATATTTAAATCAGATTTTTTGTTGTCTGATTTTGTTGATTGAAGAAATATGGATCTTAGATAATTGCTTCTTTATATCCTTACCTTCAGTCTTAATTTCACTAATTCTACTTTTAATTCTAAAACTATATCAGTGATATAATTTAATTGTTGTGCTACTGAAGTAGTTCATTTTGGTAGGCAAACAATATGTGAATAATTAGGAGTAGAATAAGTAGATGACAATTCAGGCATTAAATACAGTTAATTAGTTTAATTAACTATTAATTATCTTAATTATTTTTTGTCATGTGCCTCTGATAACAATTTCAATTTAAAGTGGGTCTCAAGTAATAGTTATGGAAAGGATATCACATGCACAAAATTAAAATTTTCGAAAGTGAATTTTTAAGAATTGGGGTCAAATATGCAAATATAAAATAAAACTTAGCGTGTTTAGCTTGTAACACTAAGACCATATATTAATTATCTGTTTTCATTGATGAGAGACTAAACCATTGCTTGTGACACTAAGACAGTATAATAACATTGCGCAAAAATATGATAATTTGAAAAAAAAAAAAAAGAAAAAGAGTTAAGCATGAAGAAACACTGGGGCTTACAGATATGACAGTTGTTTATGATGTTAAAAGAGGAACTACGTACAGTCGTATATGCAGTACTATTACACCACAACTACACATGCAACTCAAAAGCTTAAATGACTCGAGAAAGAACTCCACAAATAACTCAAACCAATGCTCATTTGTTTATGAAAACCTGAATTCAGTTACAAATGCTCATACATATGCAAACCCCTGAGTCCACTATCGGTAAGCTAGATCCGCCTTACCATTCTTTTTTAGAAAGAAAAAAAAAAGAACAATATACGAAGGGGTCAATAATAAATATTCGCCAAAAAGTAAGTCAATGTCACATAGATGATGGACCTTACATAGCCAAAGCTAAGAGCTAAAAATCCAAGTAGCCTCAAAAAATACAATTATTGCTCAGAGAAATTCAGCTTTTGCGCCCTTAATTATTAGCCTTCCCCACAAATATATACAAACCTACTCTCACTCTCATTCTTCCACTGTTCCATCCATTTCATTTCATTTCATTTCCCAACCCCTTCTTATTCATCTGGACCAAAACACCAACAAATTCAATTCAAGAACCTAACGATGATCACCCACAAGCAAATTACAACAAACGCTATAAGTGGTAAGACGGCACGTGCCTGTGAGAGCTGCCTCAAGTCACGTGCCAGGTGGTTCTGCCCGGCCGACGACGCCTTCCTTTGCCACGCCTGCGACTCCGTGGTTCACTCAGCCAACGAGCTCGCCGGCCGCCACAAGCGGGTCCGTCTCCAACCCGCATCGTTCAAGCCCCCAGTCGACCATGATAGCAATGACGACGACATACTAAACAATAACAACCATTCTGCCCATTCAATGACGTCACATCTGCCCACGTGGCACCACGGGTTTCAGAAGAAGGCTCGTACTCCTCGGAACATGAAACGGGCCAAGTCAGCCACAGAGAAGCATGCCGTGATACCGGTTGTGCCCGAGATGAGCAGTGATGAGGAGTCAGTTGAGGAGGAGAATGAAGAACAGATTGTTTTTAGTGTTCCAACTTTTGATCCTTTTGAGGTGCCTTGTGATGATGAATTCAACATCTCGTTGATTGGATTTGAAGGGGAAGGTGGAAATGATCATGGTTGGGGTAATTTGCCAGGGTTTGATTATCTCTCATCGGAGAACGACTTGGCCGAGTTTGCAGCTGACGTTGAGAACTTGCTTGAACGGGGAGTAGACGAGGAGGTGCACTCAACTATTCCCTTGGCAGCAAGCAAAGAGACTGATTCCGAAAGAATATTGCCCTTAGAAAAAGGGTTTTTGAAGAACGAGGCGATAGTTAAGGTCGAAGATGAGCAGGAAGAAGATGCAATGATTGAGAATTGTGATTGTCAATTTGAGTGGGCAATGGATTTGGAAAATGAGGTGTTGAATTTTGAGGCAAGTAATGGTAAGGGTAACTGTGGTGTAGGAGAAGAAGATGAGGAGAAAGAGAAGAAAGTGGTGGTGGTAGCGGTGGAGCCACAAGTAGAGGAGGACTTATTAGGAAATGCGGAAGGGAAGAATAAGAGGAGGAAAATATCTTTGAGGTTGAATTATGAAGAGGTTATCAATGCATGGCCTGGTTCTTTACCGTGGACCACTGGTCACCGGCCGGAGTTCGATCCTGATCATGATGGATGGCCTAACTACATGGTAACTTCTTCTCCTCGTCTCCCTCTATTTATGAATTTGTAAGAATTTGGATTGAATTTATGAAAATTTATCGAAATTTTATTTTTTTGAGAAATCAAGTATATGGAAATATTTGTAGAAATAAGAACATGAGAATATGACCACAACCAAACAGATCCTTAAAATGATAAAAGCACAACATTAATTATTGGATTGAGTTAAGATTGGGGAAGAGGTCTTTTGGAAATGAGAAAAAATTTGCTATGTTTGAATAGATTTTTTTTTAATAAAAAAATGTTTTTCATATAGTTATGTGTACCAAATTAAGATTCATCTTATATGGTTTATACTATGTTATATTTAAATTATCTAATCTTTGAATCACTTGTAGATTCCTTAGTTTTTAATAGACTCTAAATTGTAGAAATTGAACTATTTAAAAAATTTAAATAACACTATCTAGCATTACAATACCGCATGAAATTTTCTTGAAAACCATAAACAAAGTAGATGAAGGCATTGTAATATACAATGTCAAACATCATACAAATATATGCTATTTTCGTGTGTAAAATCTTTCACTGTTGTATCAATAATTCATATTTAGAATTAATCTTCATCTACTACTAATCTCATGAATAGAAAAATGAATAGAAAGTCCAACCGTTGTAAATAATAGAAGAACCTACTCAAACAAAAACATGATGGATCACACTTATAATTAATCATAATATATTGCAAATCACAGGTTAGGAAAATAAGATTTAGTGAACTCTATACAATTCAAAAATTCTATGCAAGATGACATTATATATTGTGCTTTGATAGTCGCTGTATATGTGATTCTTGAAGAGACAAATTCATACATGCATGCCAATTCAAATGAAATTCAGTTACTTGTTAATTTTTGTGGAAAACCACATTTGTTCAAAGCTGTTCAATTTACAATTGAATTACTTTGCTGATTTAAAAAAAAGAATTGTTTTGTTCTTGCTGCCTCTGTGATTATGTTATGTCTAATCTTATGTGTGGGGGAAGTGTTTGATTATTTTTAGATAGAATTTTAAATTTATTTTTTGAAACGCATAATAAAGATACACAACTCTAGTTAACAGTATATTTCATAACTCATTCGTGATTTTAATTAGAATTTCTACACATATCATGATTCATGAATACTAATATGTTGCATTAATTTATATAATTGAATTTCATGCAGGTTATTGTAAGATAATTGCGGAAAAAACAGGGTTATTGTAAGAAAATATTTGAAGCACATATAACAACTGTTAATCAAGGCATTTTCGATTGTGAGAGGAAATTGGGTCAATACAATTGGCCTTAACCGTACCTAGAATTTTTGAATCCTCTGGGCTAAAACTATGTGGTAGTAATCCATATCATTTTCGATAGTGTAACCCTAATTTTTCTCTTTTCGTTTTTCAACAATTTCAAATAGATACCATATTTAAAAGGGAAAAAACTATAACAGCCAGTTTTCTTAGTTGATTTGTACCATATTTTTAACCACCAATATGATGCTTACAGGGAAAGATTGAGAAACCGATGTTTTGATTTTTGGCAGGGAGGTGTAGACCCTTTGGAAGGATACTACCAAGGTGGGGGAATCATGGGAGGAAAAAGGAACGTGGAGGGTGGAGATGATGGAAGACAAGCAAGAGTGTCAAGATACAGGGAAAAAAGACGAACAAGATTATTCTCAAAGAAGATAAGGTATGAAGTGAGAAAATTGAACGCAGAGAATAGGCCCCGCTTGAAAGGTCGGTTTGTCAAGCAAACATCGCTTACACCTGTAGAACGACTTGGGCGCACTTTCCCCCACATGTATAAGTAACAACCAATTATACGTTATGTTTCTTGGCAATTATATCAGAAAAGTTTAAAAGACTGCAATATTATGTAAATAGAAGTCATAACCCCCTTAGCTAAATGGAAGTAAATACATTCGAGGCTGTGCAGTACTGTAATCTTTTTTGGGTAATAATATTTATTACTACAAGCTAATCTAGCATGATTAATTACCATTAATCTAGCTTGATTAATTTATAACCAATTACATGTTTTGTTTTTCAATAATTAATTTGTATGTTTAATCACTACATATACTCTTGTCCAAATTCTCGAATTTAAGTAGATCTAATTTGACTCCGAACTTTTCTATCTTATTATTCAACACAATGTTCACAATTTCATTTATCTTACTTTGAAATGCCCAATAATTCCCTTTCGGTTAAATTTTGAAATAGATACGTGCCGTAACTATAATTGCAATCTCCTTTTCCTTATGCAGAGGTCTTCCTTGACTCTGATCGTTCGTATATTTGCGAAAAAAGAAGCTGCTGCGAACGCAACCATAAATTTTGTGCCTAGCTAACACCTCTGGGAAAGATACCTCTGTGAAGCAAATTTTTTTGTTTTTTTTGATAGAAACCCCTGTGAAACAAATGATCAAGTCATGGTATGGCCTGCCAAAAAGGCATATTGTTTTACCATCTTGCCAACAATTCAAATCCTGGTGGCAACTGTGACAAAATATGCGGTACTTGTTATACATACTCTAAGGCCAACATAGTAACTTTTTCAAGTCTTTATTTTTGTCACATATATTTATATAATTTTTTGGGATTATATATTGTACGTCCCAAATAAATAAAATTACTTTATAAGAAAGGTGAATACAATGATGGTCTTTTCATAATTTCAATGTCCTAAAGTGGTACATTGACTTGCAAATATAGAATAAAGCAAGCATAGTGCGGAATATAAATGAGACAAGACATAATAATATTTTAATGGTGTTGGTCCAACTCCAATATGCTCGGTTAGTGACTCCCTAAGGGCCTTCCGTTAGGCTTGAACTATTCTTTATTACTCAAATACACATGTCACAAAGGTTCACTCAACCTTCTGACAAGCCACTTAAACAACACTCGCTTTTTCATGACACTCGCTTGCACCTCACTAGATGTTTCTCACTCACATGATACTCACCTCGTACTTTCTTGCTACAAGCTGTATGAATTAAGAACATATCAAAGCTCAATACAATAGTGAAAAGAAGGCTCGAGGTCACTCGTCATAATTTCTACTTCTTCACTTCGCTTTGGGCTCCAATATATAGATGCAAGGGCGGAGCTTGGAAATGTAGTTTGGGGGATATGATACGATACACTTCTAAGCATTTTAAAAATTTTTGAATTATAGCTTGTGTCTTTTTTTGAAGGCTATGAATGACATATCACATTTGACTTTTACTCCAAAATGTTATGTCCTTTGCGTGTCCAGTAAGACCAGAAATCCAATGTATTAAGTCTTGGATTAAATTCTCTTTTTCTAAAAGCATATGTTGTACTTCTTTTATTTTTGTCTCAGAAAAATGTTATTTTTTGTAAAAAGTATGAACATTAAAGTAATAATTAAGAGAAAAAAGGAAACAAAAAATAAATGCATCAACTATACAAAATTACACATAAAAAAAAAGAAGGCAATTAACTACCCTCCAAAAGAAAAATTAACTATATAGAAGAAGAACTAGTGAAAAGGAGGAGAGCTAGGGTGGAATGAGAAATTTAAAAGAGAAATGGATCTATCAGGGAACAAACTTAAAATACAAAACACGCTTGCAAAAAAATCAAGCCGCAGACGATTATGTTCACAGCCGGCCCCATAACTATGAAACCACTGCAGCTTTTGGGGATTTAGTGGCCATGAATATATTAAAAGCAAAATGATAGGGGGACCATGGCCCCCGCCCACCCCTCTCGGCCCCCCTGTATTGAGGTGAATCTTCATGAATCAATCTTACTAGCCATTGCTCCTGGCACTGATGAACCTCTATTTCGTACTATTTTTAGCCCCTATTTAACCCATTTCCTCCCCCGTTTTCACGTTTAATTGTGTTAAGGAAGGGTCAAATCGGTCTCCTTTTGCATACTTTTAACTCATATAACATTTTTCGATATTTTTAGGAACTTTATTGAAGAAACGGAAAGATGAGCAATATTTAGCAGAAAGGAGTGCCAAGAAGGCGAGAAAAGCTACGAAAAAAACGTCACACAGAAGTCCCGGAGAATCGAACACACGCGACAGGGCAAACCACGAAGACCCAACCAACCCGAACCGGCCGCCGCATGACACGGCCTGACCGTGCCACGTGGCACGACCGTGCGACATGGCACGGTGTGGCCGTGCCACGTGGCCGGTTCTGCAAGTCGGTTTTGGCGATTCTCCAGAAATTTGGCACGGTGGTGCCGTGCCTCGGGGCACGACCTTGCCACCCCCGTTCAGCAACGCGGCTTAAATTTTCCTTCGGGGCTGTTTTGAAGGACATTCAGTTTTTACGCTTAATTTCACGTTCAGTTTTCTCTCAGAACTCTCTTTAGGCGATTTTAGGTTTAGTTTTAGAGTTTAATCTTGACGCTCTTGGATTGTAATTTTGGATTGGAGTTCGATTCTGCCTTCAATTTATACAATTAATTTCAGGTTCTTGCCCTCTTTTCTTCTCTCGCTTGTTTTTGATTGTTTTGGAGTCTGATTATCATGATTGTTGGATTGATTGTTGCGATTGTTGCATTAAACATGATTGTAGGCTAAATCTCTCAACTTAGGTTGGGATTGACGCTGAATATGTGTAGTTAAATCTTGTACTGGCCCAATCCCTGCTCCCCCTTCGTTGTGCAACTATGAATTCTGCTATGCACGCCACTTGCTCGATGAAATGCTCGAAAGAATATTCATCCTTTTTATTGAGGTTTAGGGGAGCGTTGAGAGACGAAACCTTTACCTAGTGCGTCTTAGCAGACGATTGGGGTTTTAACATGAAAATAGTTAGGATTCTAATCGGGATTTGAAATTGTAGATCTTGTAATCCTTCGACTCTTAGTCCCATGAAAATAGGCGACTATAGTTTTAGGATTAGTTTTCGGCCCTTGAGAGAGGGAGGAGATGTGCTTATTTGATAATTTATCCATTCGTGATGCATGCCTAGGAGATGTTTGGTAGGGCTAGTAATTGATTCGCTAGCATATTTGTGCTGTTAATTCCAACCTGAGTGTTTTCTCTTCTGCTGTTTAATTCATCTTTAAGTCGTTATTGTTTCCCTTAGTTTAATTCCAAAACTCCAACTGTGACTGCCTAACTTGAGTGGCCCAATTAGTTCTAGTAGTTAAAGCCAAGTTTCCTGTGAATTCGACCCGTACTTGCCGGTTGCTAGCTGCAGCTACGCCGAGCACTTGTGGTAATTAAAACGATAACAAGTTTCTGATGCCGTTGCCGGGGAACTTGCGCCCTTCAATATTAGAATCGGTTAGCGGACTCTAGACTCGGCTTTTTCTTTTCCTGTTTATCTCCTCCTTGCTTCCCCCTCCCCCATTTGTGCTTGAAACTGTTTACGCCCTGCTAGTGTTGGTTTTGTATGCATAGGCGTAGGCAAAGGGATCAACCACTTGCTCCTTTTGACCCAAAAATCGAAGCCACCGCCCGAAGGCAAAGCAGTGCACGAAAGAGGCACCAAGCACGAGTCATAATGGCCTAGCAAGATCGTCGAGTGTTGCGAGATTATGCCCTCCCCCAAGCATCGGGCATAACTTCCTCCATCGCTAGCCCCGCTATCGAGGCTAACAATTTCGAGCTCAGCCCCGCACTGATTACTTTTATGGAGAGGTAGCAATTCGGCGGGCACCCCTCGGAAAACCCTAATGTGCACCCTCGCAGATTCCTTGCGAAGTGTGACACCATCAAGCTGAACGGGGTGTACACCGACGCAATCTGCTTGCGGCTCTTTCCCTTCTCACTGCGGGATAGAGCCAGCGACTGGCTGCAGAACGAGGAGCCCAACTCGTTCACCACTTAGGAAGTACTCTCCAAGGCGTTCCTCAGCAAGTACTTCCCACCTGGCAAGACTGCCAAGCTGAGGACGGACGTCACCTCCTTCACCCAACAGGATGGTGAGTCCCTTTACGAAGCATGGGAGAGGTTCAAGGACCTCCAGCGCCAGTGCCCCCACCATGGAGCTTTTGACTGGCTCCTAATTCAGACCTTCTACAATAGATTGGAGCGGTCAGTGAAGATTTCGCTTGATGCCGCAACAGGGGGTGCTCTAATGGGCAAGTCGATTGAAGCGGCAAAGGCATTGTTGGAAGAGATGGCTTCCAACAACTATCACTGGGCAAGCGATAGAGCCACCCCGCAGAGGAGCGGTGGCAAGTACGCAGTCGACGCTGTGACCCTCCTAGCCAGTCGGGTGGATGTGCTGGCATAGAGACTAGACAAAGTGGCCACCTCTCCCACTCCAGGTGGATCTTCAGGGCCATCCATGGGGACTTATGCATATTGCGAGACGTGTGGTATCCAGGGACACACCTCCATTGAGTGTTACAATACTCTCTCCAGCATTGAACATGTCAATGCTTACCACACTTACACCTCACATCCTGAAAATAACCCCCATCCCACCTCCTACAGCCAGGGTTGGAAGAGTCACCCGAACCCCCTCTATAAAAATCCCAACTCCCATCCCCAGAACTCCATGCAACCACCAGGTTTCCACAACCGAGCTCCCTACACTCCACCTCCTCCACCTCCTGAACCTACATCTCACCTGGAGAGTCTTATGGAGCGCTTCATAGCGACCCAGACTACGACCAACGAGACTCTTAAGGAGTCTATCAATCTCCTGACCTCCAGAGTAGATACTATGGCCGCCCATCAGAAAACGATGGACACGCAGATTGCTCAGATTGCCCAACAGGTGAGCCTCCTGTCCCGACCTCAAGGGCAACTTGCAGGCCAGCCAGAGGTTAACCCCCTCCGCCACGTCAATGCCATCTCCACGATGGAAGAGGGGTTAGAGGAGAGCCCAGTGATGGTTCTTCAGGAGGTAGTTCCCGTTCCTGATTCTGTAAGAACGGAAGGGCAAGCGCGAAAGGAAACTCGGAGCTCTTCTGAGGAGGCCACCCCTACACCTCCCACTCGTCCCTATCAGCCGCCAGTGCCTTACCCTCAGCGACTGGCATTGTCCAAACTACGTCAACTTGAACCTAGATTCGCGCAATTCTTGAAAATCTTACGCCGAATCTATGCTAGTAGCCCCTTCCTGGAGGCTCTCAAGAATGCCCCTGCGCAATTTCAATTTCTACGAGAGCTCCTATCCAAAAGGGGAGATCCAGGGGACATCCCAGTCGCCCCCATCATCGAATCCTGCAGCGCACTTCTATCTAGGCGGTCGGCATCAAAACTGCAGGATCCTGGCAGTTTTTGTATCCCATGCTGCATAGGGAATACGCAGATTGAGAGAGCCCTTTGTGATCTGGGGGCCAGCGTAAGTTTCATGCCGCTCTCTCTCTCTGCAAGAAGCTGCAACTGAGAGACCTCACGCCCACCAGCCTGACTATTCAGCTTGCAGACTGCTCCACTAGGCAGCCCGCAGGCATCCTGGAGGATGTTCCAGTTTAAGTGGGCAAATTCCTGATCCCCTATGACTTTATTGTCCTCGACATGGGCGAGAATTTCCCTGCCCCACTTATCTTAGGTTGCCCATTCCTTGCGACAGCAGGGGCAGTGATTGACGTACAGACGGGTACCATATCCTTCACCGTTTGTAGCGAGCGTGTGGATTTTCACTTTCCTCCACCCACACCACCTCCCACACCTGGTGCCCACCCCACACGTTCCGCCCCCACTCCCTCTCCTCTCCCACCTGTCGTGGGAGTGGCGATCACTGATTGGGGTGGCGGATCCCGTCTGCGGCCGCCTGTTCTACCTCCTCCACATCCACCGCCATTCGCCACTCCATCTGCCCCACCTCCCTCCATCTCACCCACGTCGTCCTCCTGAGGTAAGGGTCAAGCTTAGGACCTAAAACAGGCGCTTCATGGGAGGCAACCCAAGGTATTTCTTTCTATCCCAAAAAAAAAAAATAAAAAAAAGCGTGTCACTCCCCCCTCTTCCCAACGCCCCCTCCCTTGTCCTTTTTCTATGTCCCTTTCATTGCGGACAATGAACATCTCAAGCATGGGGGGGTGAGCTTGTCGCTCTTTGGGTAAAATTGCGGGGTCAGGGCGATTGACATCACTTGCATTCACATCATATAAATAGGATCAAATATAGTTGCACTAAGATGTTTTTACCTTTTTGATCATTAGAGCATGTAGTTTAGCGTATATAGGGCTAGATTTTGCATCACAAAAGGAGAAATGATCGAGTCGGGCGTTCGTAAGCTTCCCAGGTACTATCTCTCACCCTTCTCTTCGTTATCCTTTATATCTTTATTACTTTCTTAGTTAGCTTTATTGCTTTGGAAAAAAAAAACCAAAAAAAAAAAAAAATCTGTGAAAACCCCTCTTGTGATGAGATTGAAAGGGGTGATGATTGATTAATCATGTTGGGTTGTGTGTTGACGCGTGACTTGTCTTGGTGTGAGACTTTGTGCAAATTGCGTTTGTCTTTGTCATCCATAGTTTCTTTGCCCTGTGTTGCATGCTAACTACCCCTGAGATTCATGTGGTTTGACTTGATTGGCCTTGATGAATGGGACATACCTTGAAGTAAGTCACTTAACTGTGGTAGGTTTACCTGTGAGATTCTTGAGCCTAATGACTATTTATTACATATAGTCTCTACTTCCTTTCATGTGTGACTCCTCCATGATGCATCTCTAGAACTTGGTCTTGTTCTCCTTGAAACTGCATGTAGCAATTGCATGTGTTGACATGATTGAGGCAATTTTAGTTCACGTAGCCACATTAGCCAGAAAGCCACCCGTTGTTGCATGATTACCCTTTAGTAGCCCTTTGTGCCTTTCCCCCTGTTGTTGTTGTTGCACCATATCAATTACACACTTGACCTGTGCATATTTCCTTCACCCCTGTCGAGGTCTGGTGGAGCGACACTTCCACAATGTAGTTGAGTATATATTTGGGGCATTTGATTTTTTTTCACTGCGAGTATAATACTAGTGGCTCGTTCTGGGAAAATTGTGAATTGATTTAGCCGGGTACTTCCAATGCTATCCAATGTGAATCCTTTTTGCTTCTCGAAAAAAAAAGAGAGAAAAATGAAAAAAAAATCCAAAAAAAAAAAGAGAAAGAGAAGTTGCAAATAAAATGGGTAGCGTGGAAGCTTTCTGCAATAAGCTTGCTTGGTTCCTCTTTGGAGGTTTTTGCAAGATTTGTTGCTCGATTCGCAAGCGTGTGTGAGGTTGTAATCTTAGTGTTGATTGTGGAAGTGTTCTTGCTCCCTAGTCTTTGACTAATAGCTCCACTTTCCCCAAATTTTTCCACTTCTCACCCTTACCCTCAGCCCCATTACATCCTTATCGCAAGCCCCCATGATTGACATATTGCATATTGCATTTTTGCGGTGGAGAGTAGAGAACGTTACCAAGCATTTGGTAGTTTGCCTAATTGGTTGGAGTATTGAGCGTGCCCTTGTTACATATTTCAAACACATTGAGAGGAGTGTTTCACTTTACCTTAAAGTGAGGTCCTACCAGTCTTGCTTACTCACCATTTGTTCAGGAAGGTTATGTCCTACTATGTTTTTCAATATTGGGGTGTGTGGTGTGTTTCATTTAGGCAAGGTGATTCATGGATGACATTGCATACATTTTTATTGAAATTTTCTTGCACACCTTGCCTTGACCACCTTCATTGCATGATTAGCGTGATTTGTTAATCCTCCATCCTTTTCCTTGAAGAGGGTGTGTTTAGAGGTCTACCATCCTCCCTGATTTTTCATAGCATAGTCTTACTTGGGGACAAGCAAGAGATAAGCATGGGGGCGTGATGAACCTCTATTTCGTACTATTTTTAGCTCCTATTTGACCCATTTCCTCCCCCGTTTTCACGTTTAATTGAGTTAAGAAAGGGTCAAATCGGCCTCCTTTTGCATACTTTTAACTCATATAACATCTTTCGATATTTTCAGGAACTTTATTGAAGAAACGGAAAGATGAGTAATATTTAGCAGAAAGGAGTGCCAAGAAGGCGAGAAAAGCTACGAAAAAACCGTCGCACGGAAGTCCCGGAGAATCGAACACACGCGACAGGGCAAACCACGAAGACCCAACCAACCAACCCGAACTGGCCGCCACATGGCACGACATGACCGTGCCACATGGCACGACCGTGCCACATGGCACGGTGTGGCCGTGCCACGTGGCCTGTTCTGCAAGTCGGTTTTGGCGATTCTCCAGAAATTTGGCACGGTGGTGCCTCGGGGCATGACCGTGCTACCCCCGTTCCGCGACGCGACTTAAATTTTCCTTCGAGGCTGTTTTGAAGGACATTCAGTTTTTACGCTTAATTTCACGTTCAGTTTTCTCTCAGAACTCTCTTTAGGCGATTTTAGGTTTAGTTTTAGAGTTTAATCTTGACGCTCTTGGATTGTAATTTTGGATTGGAGTTTGATTCTGCCTTCAGTTTATATAATTAATTCCAGGTTCTTGCCCTCTTTTCTTCTCTCGCTTGTTTTTGATTGTTTTAGAGTTTGGTTATCATGATTGTTGGATTGATTGTTGCGATTGTTGCATTAAACATTATTGTAGGCTAAATCCCTCAACTTAGGTTGGGATTGACACTGAATATGTGTAGTTGAATCTTGTACTGGCCCAATCCCTGCTCCCCCTTCGTTGTGCAACTATGAATTCTGCTATGCACACCACTTGCTCGATGAAATGCTCGAAAGAACATTCATCCTTTTTATTGAGATTTAGGGGAGCGTTGAGAGACGAAACCTTTACCTAGTGCGTCTTAGCAGACGATTGGGATTTTAACATGAAAATAGTTAGGATTCTAATCGGGATTTGAAATTGTAGATCTTGTAATCCTTCGACTCTTAGTCCCATGAAAATAGGCGACTATAGTTTTAGAATTAGTCTTCGGCCCTTGAGAGAGGGAAGAGATGTGCTTATTTAACAATTCATCCATTCGTGATGCATGCCTGGGAGATGTTTGGTAGGGCTAGTAATTGATTTGCTAGCATATTTGTGCTGTTAATTTCAACCAGAGTGTTTTCTCTTCTGCTATTTAATTCATCTTTAAGTCGTTATTGTTTCCCTTAGTTTAATTCCAAAACTCCAACTGTGATTGCCTAGTTTGAGTAGCCTAATTAGTTCTGGTAGTTGAAGCCAAGTTCCCTGTGGATTCGACCCGTACTTGCTGGTTGGTAGCTACAGCTACGCCGAGTACTTGCGATAATTAAAACGATAACAGGCACCTTTAGATTCTTATGTCTTATTGTGCGCTAACTATCTTCATCACCTTACTTCTGTGACTTGTAATTCTAAACTTTCCATGTATGAGGGTTTGGTTCAAATCTGAGTTCATCCCGGAATTAGCTTAGTCCATACCCGTCTATGGTACGCATAGGAGATCAGTATTTTTATATGCCAATTGCATGATATTGTTTAATTAGAATAGTTATGCTAGATGCACTTTTCAAATTGGATAATATAATGTTAGCAACAATCAAGACATTCCAGTCAAGCACTTAGGAAATACTTCGTGATTTAACCAAGCTTTTCACATTAATGACAAATCTCTTTTCCATAACTGAAGTATTTAATAATATCAAGAAATATCTTCTAGATCTTATGATATTTTTATCCCTTATTTCTTTAGGAATGCAAGTATCAACTCTACTAAGGATTATTCATAACAATTCAGTCAAGATCTTATTCTCTATAAAATCAGTAACTAAAATAGGCAAGAATCTTTTTTAATATCTTTTGGGTTTAATCACAGGTTATGTTCATAATATCAACTCATGAAGTAGTCAAATACTTCCATTAAAGGAAGGAACAATAACCCAAATATAAGAGAACATGAAATAGATATTGACCCAGATTCATAGACACTAAATCGTTTATGTACCTAAAACCAATGAGGCCTCGAAATTAAAACTATAATACATGTTGACTTAAGTCAGTTTCAGAGATTTCTTCAATATCCACCCTTTTTTATGAATGACAATCAATGGTTCTAAGAGTATCTATCCTAAACACGGCATGGTATGTTCCCCTTGAACTAATGTTTCACTCTAAACATTGCATGTATGATATTGTTAGAATATAGAGACTTCCCCATAATAGATGCATTATTTTAAGCAAGATATAGATAAGAAATATAGACTCCGCCTTAATCCATGCATCATTACAAACAAAATATAGATAAGAAATGTCGACGCCCCCTTATCCATGCATTAACTATTGTCATCTCATATAGAGCATATTATGATAGTTTGTCAATATGTAACTACTAAAGTGTTAACACCACATACACTCGAGTATCTTAGAGCATAGTGATTGTATCATATAGATTGTCAAAAATAGTTCGGATATGTCAATGCCTGCACACCATTTTGCTACGATACTCGGACTTTGGAGGCATCTAAGACCATTTTATGAGAACAATTTACTTGGAACCTTAGTTTATTTCTCCCATTTACCTTTCGGTAAAAAAAGGAAATTAGTTGTCCAAATTATAGGCAATAGAGTTTTTAAAACAAATGAACTAAAGCATTTTTGGACTGTTAAGGTAAAAACAGGGGAGGGCATTAAAAGTGAGGGTCTGATGGACTAGGAGTATTTGCTAGTGGAAATGGTTTTTAGGAAGTGCTTTGTGTGGTGGAGGTGCTATGATGGATTCCATGTCTCCCTCATTTGCCTCCTGGTCTCTCTAAACCACTAAAACTGCTGAGGCTACTTCTTTTCTTTACTACTATCTATCTAGTGAAGCCTTTGTAAAATTGCATTTTTGACATCCTTTAGCTTGTTGATTGAACTCAAAGCTAGCATTGATAGTTTCAAACTGTTTAGCTCACTGTTTCACTCTTTTTTAAATGTCACCAACATCTTAATAATAAGACAAAAGGTTTTAACTATGGACTTAAGGAATGTAATTTCCATTCTCAATCCTTCTTTATCCTATGGACTGACTGAAGGAGACTTAGGTTGCACTAAAGATGAGGATGGAGTGGGTTTAGGGAGTGGATCTTGAGAGAATGGAAGACGAAGATCATCTAGATGAATCCAATGACCAAAGGAGGTTAATTGACATCCCCATTCCTCTAGTTTTTCTTAGCTTATAATTTTTGGGGTTAAGGGACTGGTTTCCTTTCCTATCAAAGGGGCCCTAAAGTGTTTGAGTATTCTAGTGAGCAAATTGGCATAAGGCAGAGGATGACTACTACTACCCTAGATACGTTCAACATGCATGTAGTTTAGGATGGCTTTTGGCAAATTAACCTAAAACTCTTAGAGGATATCACAAGTAATTTAAAAAATTTTATTGCTGGGGTTTTCTTTAGAGGATCTATGAGGGTAAATGGACCAAACTAGGATGTAACAGAGCATTCTGACTTTAGTGAAACGGGTCATATATAGGTAGTTCTTTTTGTTGGTGGATTGGATGGGCTTGGGCAAAGAATAAGGAGTAGATATGGGACATCAAAAACTTTGGCAATTACAATAGAAGTTAGAGATATGGGAATGTTTTTAACTTAAGTTTTAATTTCCTCCTTGTATAGATTAGCATAGAATAACTTCATCACTTGGGGGTACACAGGCTTATCAATTTTCATCAACCTTAAGCATTCCAATTTCTGTAATTTTTCAAAGAAATTAAAGTGGGCCAGTCTAAATAAATCTAGATCAAGTTAACTACATGTAACAGTTTCTCTAGCTTGAATTCGAGCATACCTTTCTTTCTCATCTTTAAGGAACCATTCCTCTGGAAGTTTTAGAATGTTTGAGTCCTTTGGAGGTGATTTGGATTGAGTTCATATGGAGAATTCTTCAGTAAAGTCTAAGCTAACTCCATCGCCACGGGTTTTAGATCCTTTTCCTTGCCTTTATTATGCTTTGGTTCATACTCCTTGTGCCTTTTCTTATCAAAGAAAGATTGGTTGTGGATTTTCACTTAGGAAACCTCTTTCATTTCACCATTTTTGATATCAAACTGCGAGAAAGATTAATGGGAAGAGCAATTTAGGTTTTGAGATGGAGTGGTGGATTATAAGAGAGAGAGATAGGTGAATGGTATTTGGTTTTAATTGGGAAAATAGTAGAGAGAAAATCTTTTAGAAATTTTTATCCTATCAATATGGAATTTCAAATAAATTAAAATCATTCGAAAATATTTTAAAATCATCCAACGAGTATCTTCCATTAATTAGAGGGTTCTAATGGGTAGTTGCCTAACTTAATGCTCATCATTGGTTATTCAAAACTAGAGCGAGCATAAGCTGATCTATCATTAAGATATGCTCAGTGTACCTAGTTATTCAATGTTCCTTGAATTTTGTCAGCGCCATGTTTCCTACAATGCTCAACACACTAACTTAGTACTTAAGAGAAGGTTCCCTCTTCAATTAACATATGTAAATCTACATTCCTAATTCCCTTCTAATAACGCTGAAATCATCATCACTAAAGGGTTTGGTGAATGTATCTACTAATTGAAGCTTAGTAGCAACAAAATCAAGCATAACATGACTTTTCTTTATTTGATCTCGTTGATCCTTTAATGTTGGACTAGATTTTCGGTAATGTTGATTGAACTCATGCTATCACATTTAATTGGTAAGTTTTTGACATCGTGAGAGGGTAGCAAGCGCACGATCGTCTCCCACAAGGACTAGGTTAATCTATTGGGCCTTATCACCTCAAGGTAGGCTAAGCAGATCAATACTTGATATTGAAATTAAGCTAATCAACTATCTAATCTAACAAATAAACAATCATGGAATTAAGCAAAACAAGCAATCACCTGATCTATGCATCAATCAAGCACTTCTTCCTCAATTGATTATTTTAAAACCCACAATCAAAGTATCACAACCCTCTTTCAAGGTGAAGTAAAACACCTAAATCTAACCAATTGCCATTTCTCAAGGGCTCTTAATTTGTTTAGGTTCATTAAGCATGCGATTATCAAATTTGTGGTTTCTCAATTGGTGTGACTTTCTCAAGAATCCACACAATTAAGTTAAATCCTAGGGTTCTAGTATTGCATTTTACCTTTCAGTTTTTCATCCAATATCCAATACATGTAAGAAAGTGATCAAATTTTTTATAATATAATAAACAGGTAGGATCCAACAATTCTAAAATACTCTAAGAGATGAAAAGCAAATCAAGAAATTCACTATTATTTGCATAAATCCAAAATCAAAACAACAAAATCATAATCAAAATTACAAAACATATATCTAGAATGAGAAAAGAGAAGAGAAGAGAAGAGAAGAGAGAAGACATGCTCAGTCAAGATCGCGCTTGAACCATCATTGCAAATCCAGGATAGAATCCTTGCAAATCTTTACTTCAATTCACTCTCTCTTTCTCTTTCTCTAATCTAAATCCTAATCTAGATGATGGATGTTGAAGAGTGGAATGGAATAGAGATGTCAAGGAAGCTATAAAAATAAGCTTTTATCGAAGAATTCAAGTCTACAAACATACAAAATGCATGGAACATGAAAAGCCGCAAAGAAAACTAGTGCAGTCTAAGGAGCAGGGACCACCATGGATTGACCATGGGGATCAACATGGTCTGACTGCGGTACCCTCTATCTCGACGGTTCTCATGTGCTCCTTCTGCTGCTTCCTTCTTAACCGTCCTGGACTGTGGTTTTGGCCACGATTTGGCTGTATTGGGTGTCTTAGGGCCTTTTTTGCTTTCTTCTTTGATCCACAAGGCTTTAAAATCTTCATTCTACTCACATAACTTGGCTCACAAAGTCAAAATCTTAAAAAACTCTTAAAATAAGGGAAACCAAGCATAATAGTAAAACTAAGGGCATAGATCATACAATTAAGCATATTAATCCCCTAAAATGACTCCCAAACACTCATAAAATCTATGCAAATATGACATTCATCACATCTTTACCAATGCCTTTTACTTACTACATGATCCATAACAATTGGGCACACTGCAATGCATTTAGCTTCTACAGTTGACAGTTGAAAGTGACACTGAATTTTGTTTTCTGGAGTATAAGGAGACTAATGATTGTCCAAAAAGTTGACATGCTCCAGTTGTGCTTCTTCTATCCACTTTATGTGCTACATAATTTGTACCTGATTATCTAACTAGTTTGAATTCTGCATCCATGAGGTACCAAAGTCCGCAATTTAGTGTCCCCACCAAATATCTAAATATCCTTTTTATGGTTGTTAGATATGATTCTTTAGGACAAGACTAAAATCTGGCATGTAAGCATGAACATGATATGTAGCCTACTAGTAGTAAGGTATAACAGAGAGTCAATCATACCTTTATATAGTTTTTCATCCATTGATTTATCATCTAGGTCAGTGTCCAATTTGATGTTGGTGGCCTTTGGTGTGAATCCTAGCTTAACTTTGTCAATGAGATAGTTTTTCAATAGCTTTTTGGCGTACTTACCATGATTTATCATCTTTAGTTTGTCTGATTTGTCCTAGGAAGAGGTTTAACTGTCCTATCATACTCATTTCAGTTTCCCTTCTCATTTGCTTGGAAAATTATTGACAAAGTGTTTTGGTAGTAGCACCTAATGAAATACCATTCACATGTATTTGAATGATAAGTAAATATTTACCTTTTGTTTATATGAAGAGAGTTCTGTCAATTATCCCATTTTGGACTTATTTTCCAAGAGCAATTTGCTTAGTCTTTCCTACCAAGCTCTTAGGGCTTGCTTAAGACCATAGAAAACTTTTTGTATCTTGTAAATAGGATTAGGAAATTTAGTGTTTTCAAAACTAAGGGATTGCTCTACATAAACTTCTTCATTTAGAAATTCATTCAAGAATGCACATTTCACATCCATTTGATTAAGCTTAATACTCGTGAAAGATGCAAATGCTAATAAAATTTAGATTGCTTCTACTAGCTACTGGAGCAAAAATTTCCTCATAGTCAATGCCTTCTTCCTAGTTCTAACCTTTTGCTACAAGTCTTGTTTTATTTCTGACCATATTTCTTGATTCATCTAACATATTTTTAAACACCCACTTCGTTCCTACTGCTGGATGATGTTTGGGAGTGGAGGTTAATGTAATAGCCACGTGAAATTCACCTGCCAACTTCAAAAATAGTTGTAGGTGTTATCTGTTCTTCTGCTTTATTTATTGATGTAATTGATTGGACTGAAGATTATTATCTACCATCTGGGCAATAATTGAGATTTTGACAACCTAAAGCCATAAAACAGCCCATAATTTCCCCTTCTAGTGAGTTTAAAATGGAAGGGGAAAAAAAAAAGAAAACAATGTTAAAAATGGGGAGATCTCATTTTCTTGATACTCAGAAAAGAAAGGGGAAGAGCATACTCCTCCTTATCCTTCCATCAATCCCGAAGAGCGAGAAAGAGAGAGAGACAGAGCAAAAAAAAGGAGAGGAACAAAGGCAGTATCAATGGGTGTTTGTTGGCTTGCCATTATCACCGATGAAGAGATGCTGAGGAGGCTATTTAGGCAGCCCACACACATAAAGAGGCAAAATGAGAGAGTAAGTAGCCCATTTATAGCTAAACTTCTACCGCCACCATCGCCGACTTAGAGAGAGAAAGAGTGAGCAAGACAACTGAGGAGGAGAAGAATCGAAGCAGTAGCAGCAACAGAGGTAGGCAAAGCAGGGGAGGCAGTCGTGTGGCAATGAAGAAGGAAGAGGGATATTAGAACCTAACCCAAACTACCCAGCCAACTCCAAATTGAGTTTGTTAGCTTAAAATTGAGCTGGGTGATCCTTATTCCCAAGTTAGTATCTAATTTTCAAATTCTTGGGTTTAGTCATGAATATTGATAGGATTGGTATGTTAAGGTTAATGGGGAATGTAGAAAGGCAGAAATTTGGGTTGAATTGTGGTCACTTGGATGACAATTGATATCGAGGCTGCAAATTTTGGGAGGTGCTGACTAACAGAGAGAAGGGATCGAATTTGGGTGATCATTATTGAAGGCTTGCTGGCACTTGTTCACTTTTTGTTATCATAGATGTTGTGTTATGATGCCATTGTGTTGAGATTGAATTGTGTGTGAAGGATTTCATTTACATATGCATAGTGGCAAGATGGGATGGGCCTGCTACTAGTTGGTTCACTTACCAGTCCAATTGTGGAGAAGGACTGTGAACCCAGCAGCAGCTCGATCCTGTTCAGCCCTGTGATTCTGTCCACATTGTGCCCAGCTTGAAAATGGTATATGTATTGTGCTCATGTATAATTACAAGGGCTTAAAACGTCTCAACCACCATTAGTGCACAGTGATATTCTTGTTAAGCAGTGTATAAATTCTAAAGCTAAAATAGAGCACACCTCTCTTGCTTTGTCTTGGACTTATCAAGTTATTTTTTGGTGAATGTTTTGTGTATGAGTTGCTGTAGTTGTTTTGGCTTAAATAGTTAAGCTTGAATTCATGAGTTACCATTCTTTTCAATTAGTTGATTCCCATAGTCACAATGCAAAAATGTATGATATGAAGCTACACCCTATCTTGCTTCTTGACAATTACGAGTTAGGTGAGGTCCAAGGTTTAAATTAAAAAAGTATGTTGAGTTTTCATGGTCTAGGTTTGGTAAAGAATTTCAAAGTGTTGCAGTTTTAAATCGTTAAAAGTATTGACTAACTTTATTTGATTAAATCCTCTTCCCCAAGTTCTAAGAATTATTAACCAACTTTATTTGATTAAATCCCCTTCCCCAAGCTCTAAGAATTGGGTTATATGCTCATATCCTCTTTGATAACATCATCTCAAGGGTATGATTTATGAAAAATAGGATTTCTATTTTATATTGAGTCAATGTTCACTAACTTCTTTCTGGTCGAGATTTACAATTCTTGGATCATGTTTGGGCAAAGGTAAGAACAATTTTGCAAAACATAGGCTACAACAAAACCAAGCCTACTCATCGAGCCCTCGAGTTTGGCTCGGTCAAAGTTCAACTCGGGTTCAAGTCAAGCCGAGCTCGAATAGAGCTAGATATGTATCAAAAGAATACCAAGTCGAGCCTCAGCTCGACTCGGCTCGGCTCAGCTCGACTCGGCTCGGCTCGGTTTGGTTCCATTTAGCTCAATTAGTTCATTTTTTTTCTAAGCACTTGTGTGGAAAGTATGAAATTATTGTCTTAAATAACAAAATTTTATTCCAATCCTTAATTATTGGATCCAATATAAGAATCTAGAATTTATCTTGGATTGTAGCCTTGAATTTGGAAACTTTTTAACCAAAAACAAACAAAAAAGAAGGATAACAATCTAAGCCGAGTCGAGCTCTAAGCCTAGCATGGTGCATTCGAGGCCGAGCCCGAGCTTAAACTTTACAGGCTCGGCGAGCTGCGAGCCAAGCCTGAGCTGAAGTTTTAACTGAACGAGCTTGTTTATACCCTAGTCA
>JAKOGI010000453.1:570733-589666 GCA_029747015.1 Carnegiea gigantea
AATTATTTTCATATTTTTATGTATTCATTTATTTATTCACAGGTGTTAGTGTTAAGCTTTAAGCCAAGGGCCATGATGAATTTTTTTGTGAACTCTGTCCATTTCATTTCAAAATTTAAAGAAATCACTAAAACCTTTAGCACTATGGGTGGGGTGCTGCAGTTAGAGTCCAAACTGAGCTAGTTCAAATTGAGCTAGTTCATCTTGCATTTCTCATACCCAGTTTGAGTCCATGAGTACATGATCATGATTCTTACGTTCTATATGTAATACAAAAGCAGAAGGCACAACATTTTCTTAGGGATAAGCGAGTTCTTATACTTGAGTTGATGTTCATAAGTTGGTTTTTCATAAGATGTGGTGCTTGATATTTAAAGCCTCTCCTTTGCTCTTGTGGCTATCTTTGAGATACTTATGTTGTTTCTTCATATTGTTCATGGCTATTAATCTAATTTATGTTGTTATTAGCTTCGATGTGACACTGATTATTTTTAGTGCCTTGATTCTCATTTACATACTGACTCTGATCTTATTGCTTATGATTCATATTTCCTTGTTTCCTTTTGTCTCATTGTGTTTCCTCATCTTCATCATCTTTGCTAAGCTTTAGCTGATTGTATGATGAAGTACTAATATTGCCATCATTGAACTTATCAAATACAATGTGAATACTTTCTTCAACAACTTTAGGTTGTTTATTACGTATACGATAAGCATTACTATGTGATGAATAATCAAGAAAAATGCCCTTATCACTTCTTGCTCCAAACTTACCAAGGTTGTTTTTTTCCATTATTGTCTGCAAAGTATTTTCTCCTAAAGCCTTTGAAGTAGGAGATATAAAATGCTCATGTGTAGTCTTTTTTAGTATTAGCCGAATTAGGCATCTATTTAGGGTATAGTTTGCTATATTGATAGCTTCTGCGTAGAATTTATATTGGAGGTCACTTTTAATGAGCATTGTTCTAGCCATTTTTTCCAATGTTTGGTTCTTCCTTTCCACAACTCCGTTTTGCTGTGGAGTTCTTAGTGCGAAGAAGGTGTGAAACATTCCTTGTTTGTCATAGTATTTAGTGAACTCCTTCTAGTAAATTCTATGCCATGCTTACTCCGAATTTATATGATAGGCAGGTTTAGTGTGAGCTTGCGTTGCCTACAAAACGCTAAGAATTCTTTAAATTCCTCAGTTTTTTCTTTCAGGAAAAGTACATGTGTAAATCTTAAAAAGTCATAAAAAGTAACAAACATATATGTGCTACCTTTTTTATTTCTGATAGGCATATGTCTACATAAACGCATGTGCATAAGTTTAAGGGGGTTTGGTGTAGTCATAAGATTTAAAGATCTAAGAGGATGCTCTAACTTACTTTCCTTTGATGTATGCACCAAGTACATGATTTGTAATAAATGCAACCTTAGGAAGGTTATGTACTAAGTTAAATTTAGACACCTTTCTTAGAGATTTAGTATTAACATGGCCTAGCCTTCTAGGCCATAACCATGCATCATCATAATGTACCTAGCCTAACTCTCATACAAGCTCAGAAGCACAACAACTAAGTGAAGGCTCAGGTTCTTTCATTTACTTGGGAAGTCACCTTAGATCATATAGGATACAAAAACACCACCTAGATGAGCTAAACTAACCTAGTGCATCACTTAAGCTGCTATCTCAAGATTCAACCACTAGGCGTTTTGAGAGGAAACTAAGTGAAGGCTCAGGTTCTTTGATTAAAATGCAAATTAATTTGCCTTCCTTAAAAAAGAAGAGAGTTTTAATATGTCCCTCTCTCTTGCGAAAACTAATGGCTAAAAATTATGGCTAATTCTCTCAAGAAGCTAAGCATGTTGGCCTAGGAAAGATATAAACAGATTAGACAAGAACAAATAAAAGAGTGACACCTATTCTATTTACTCAAGTGATTAAATGAGGTATCACTAAGTTGAACATAAATAACTTAGTCTAATATCGTAGATAACCCCTTAAAATGTAAAAATAAGCCACTTGCAGGTTGATTAGATGTAAATTCATCATTCTGAATCAGCACGGAATAGCATAGGGCTGGATAAAAGTTGACCTTGAGGGAGCCAATTGCTATCTTTTGAGGGTTTATTTGATAAATATTTTGGCACACTATCAAGGCTTGGAAGTATGTGCACAATGTATCCCTTGAAGCTTTTCAAATTTTCCTCCAAAACTGGGTAGTGTTGGATTCCAATCTAAACTGCACTACTGAGGTGGATGTTCTATTTGGGCCTTCTTTATTGCTCACTTAATGCTGCAGCCTATTTTATTGAATTGTAAATAAGCTAAGCTAACTGGGGGGAGATTAGTAGGTATCCTCCTTGTTATGATCAATGCTGATCATACTCACAAATGCTAGTCAAAAACTGGACAAGTTGGGAGTAAAACTGGACATGAGCTGTAAGCTAGTCCTTATGAATGTCATGACATTCTTGGTCTCTTCTAGACTTGGACTCACCCTATTATCCTCCTTAGGCTTATTGGTCGCTTGATCTCCATCAGCCTCCCCTTCTTAAGAAGAGTGTGCCCTCAAATTGGGTAGCTCTTCATTTTCTAGTATAGTATGGACTGAGATTAGCCACATTTAAGGTGGCTGAGGCACCATAGTCCCCTAGGAGATCCACCTTGCAGGTATTAGGACCTATTATCACTAAAATGTCAAATGGACCATCTAACCTTGACAAGAGCTTGGATTTCCTTTTGCTAGGAAATCTCTCTTTTCTTAGCGAATCTGGATTAGATCCCTATGTTAAAAAAAAGTACATTTTCTATGCTTGTTGGCTCGAGTCTTTTCTAGCTCATTTCACTTTTTAATTCTTATCCTCACCTTGTTATGAAGATCCTCGATCTCTTCTCCTCTCTTTTCGGCCTCCCAACTAGACTTAGTAGTGGTGGGCATAGGTATAAAGTGGGTTGTGACTGTACACAACATGAAGTGGTGATATCTTGGTAGCCTTACTTGGAGATATGTTGTATACAAACTCTATATGGGGAAGTAGCTTATACCATCCTTTGAGATTCTTCTTTATAAGTACCATAAGCAAAGGACCTAGGGTTCTACTTGCCACCTCAGTTTAGCCATCTGTTTGATGGTGACATGTTGTGCTGAATTTAAGCAAACTTTCCACCTTTCTCTAAAGGGTGAGCCAAAAGTAACCTAAGAACTTAGTGTCCCTATTAGAGATTATGCTCTTAGGGATCCTATGCAACCTCATAACTTTGCTGAAATATAGGTTAGGTATATTTCAAGCATCATAGGCGGTATGACATGGAATGGAATGAGCTATTTTTGAAAACCTATCACCTACCACCATGATAGAGTCCTTACTCCTTTGTGCCCTTGGTAGCCTTGTGATGAAGTCCAAGCTAATATCATCCCTAGGGCCTAAAGGGATAGACAATGGAGAATAAAGGCCTTTGGGCAACACATGACTCTATGCCAGATGACATGTAGAAAACTTTTGACAAGGTAGTCAACATCCCTAGTCATCTTAGGCCAATAGTAGTGCTATTTCAGCATAGAACAAGTCTTGTAACTACAAATTGCCCTAGTACTTCTTGTATCAATAGCTCCATTAAGCCACTTTTTGGGATACACATCCTGTTTCCCTTGAAGAGAAAGCCTTGATTAACATGAAATGCCCCTTAAGAATGCTAAGAGCACTTCTTAAACAACTATTAAAAGTCTTCATCTGTCTTGTATTGATCCTTAATCAACTCAAACCCAAGGATCTTGGAGCCAAGAGTAGATAAGAGCATGTATTTTTTGGAAAGAGCATTTATCCCTTTATTGAGCTTGCCTGACTTCAAGTGAATCATGGAGTGAAATGCTTGCAAGTACTCAACCCATTTAGCATCCTCATGGTTAAGCTTATGTTAGCCATGAATGAGTTTATGGGCTTCAAGATCAAAATGCAAGATGAACTCTGAACCAATCAAACAATGCCTCCAGTGCTCTCATGCTGTTATTATGGCATAGAATTCTTTATTATAGGCAGAGAACTTTCTCCTTGCATCACTCAGTTTTTCCCTGAAATACACAATGGGCCTACCCTATTAAGTCAGCATAGCTTCAATTCATATACCTAAAGCATCATACTCTACCTCAAAGACTTTGCCAATGTTAGGTAGAGCCAGGATAGGGGCACTGGTGAGCTTTTTCTTGATAGTCTTGAAGGCCTTCTGATCAGTCCACTTAAACTTATTTTGTTTGAGAACGTTAGTCACTAGTGCGATGAGTGAGCTGAAATTCCTCACAAATCTTTTATAGAAAGAATCCAGGCCATGAAGGCTTCTAGCTTGCTAAATTGAGGTAGGAATAGGACACTTCTTACTAGCCTTAACTGTGCTATCATCAACCCAGATACCTGTGAAGAAACAACATAGCACAGAAACATGAAATGTGAAGTAAAGAAATGACATTTTTCTAAGTTACCATACAGCTTCTGTTGGGATAAAATTTGGAATACTTAGGGAAAATGGTGGGCATGATCTTCTTCATTCTTACTAGAAACCAGAATATCATCAAAGTAGACAACCATAGACTTCCATATCAAGGGCTTGAGGACCTCAATTATGAATCTTATAAAATTGCTAGGTGTATTGGTTGATTCAATGGGCATGACTAGCCATTTATATAACCCTCCCTACTCATCCCTATCATAGATTCTGCTTTGATAGTATTATCTCCTTAACTACAATCTTTGAAAAGAATATTGCCCCATGTAGTTCATCAAGCAAGTCTTCCAGCCTTGGAATTGGATACCTATACTTGATTTTAATCTGTTTATAGCCCTGCTGTCTACACACACTCTTATACTCCCATCCTTCTCAGGTACTAATAGAGCCGGGATAGTACATTGACTTGAACTCCCTATAATCATTCCCTTAATTAGCTACCAAGTCATCTACTTGCCTTTAAATCTCATTAGTTTCTTAGGGGTTTATTGTAACTCCCCCAATTCCTAATACCTGATTAGTCTAACCTAATTACTCATAAATTATTTTTATTAATTAGCAGCAGAAGTCTTTCGATTGAAGGCAATACCGCGGTTCCATAACAGAACACCTAACTAAAGCCACCTGTATCATTGCATTGCTCACTTAAATTACCCAACTCACCCTATAATTAAAATAACATATATTCCACCATTTATATAAGTTGTGATGCAGCTAACTTAAAGTATAATTACAAAATATTAGTGGTTGTGACGTCCAAAAGAATTCACAATCATCAGGTTCTTGAGATACTAGCCTATAAATCACTGTGAGCTTTTGGCCAGCAAAACCGCAGCAAAAGGGGTTGCGACACCCCTTCATTTCTTGCTACCTCCTGGTTTGTCTGTAGAAGGACTGTTCACTGATCCCTTGCCTAAAACAGAAAATATGAAAACATTCAAAATATGAGTCGAAGCTCAGCACGTACATTCCTATGCAGTAAAATATGTTTGAGTTAAATTAGTTGGGTGCCCACATTTCAAAACATTTTGTTTGGCAAACAGGAGAGAGAGAATGTATGAGTAAAATTGATTTATAGGTTATTATCTAGAAGTGGACCCCTGTTGACGTCTGTAGTGATCTTAAGATAGGTGCACACCTCCTAGGCTAATCGGAGAGCCTGAGTTGTAGCCGCACGGGTAAATTAAAGGGCATAAGCCCTGATGATTGATAATTGATGGGGCCACTTGATTATGTGACAAAACATTACGTAAAATGATTCATTATATGATTATCATATTGATTTTGCATAGTTTGAGAAACATGTGAGTTTTTGAAGAGCACAAGCAATGTACATACCTGAACTTTGAAAATCTATCTCCATTTTATTAAAAATTGCTTGCTAGTAGCTTGAAGTAATAGCGGTGGCCTTACTTCTACTCCAAAGATGTTATTTCTTTGATTACTAAGATGTTTGGAAGTTTTAATAAATTTGTTGGTTTATTACATGATTTAAATCCTCTTGAATTCTGTTTCTATTATGAATGTAGCCACTACTATTAATTCAATTGGATTCCATTTTATTTTGTTTTTGTTCCTCTTCCTCCCACTACTAATGATCTTTTAATGCGTATAATAATGCCATACTAGTATGATTTATCTTGAGTTGATTATTAATGACATCATCGATCATTATTATTGTTAACATTGTCATTATTGTTGTTACTATTATAATCATTATTATTATTATTATGATTATTAGAATTGCGATTATTTTTGGTATTATTGGTTATTAACGATATTATTACAGTTATTGTTTTCCTCTTTAACGAATCGTTGCTAGCATTTCCTAGCCATTGAACTTTGGTTTACTATACGGTTTAAGGTGACTTTATAAACTTGGATTCAAGTTTAAATTGAGTCCCAATTATGCAATTATTATTAGTGAAATAACCCACAAAGACATATTACTTTAGCTATTTCAACTTACCCACTACTTATTCCTTTCCCTTCCTCCATCTACACTTGATAGCTAATTTATAACATAGATCCTCACTCACCTCATATACATATATTCCCATCTAGTTAGCATGAACTTCTTATTTAAACACTTATGAAACTACATAATTGAAAATAAACATAGTTAAGATCATCATTATCCAAGAACATTAATCATCATATCCATGACCACACATGCTTTCTAATACATGCATAACCCATTAACCTCATTCAAATATTAATATTAATCTAACATAATTAAAGCAACATAATGAGCTTAACTTCCCATCCAAACCACAACCTTAGCCTCACTCACCTATTTATGATAACATGCACACCCAAACTTCAATTACCCAATTCTCATTACTTTTATTTAAACATTCATTATACTTCGCTTAAACCACCAAATAACCCAAAATTAACCTTGTGTCTTTATTTAAATCATAACCCTTAAGTATTTAGTTGTGGTCAAAACATAACATTCATTAACCTCATATAATATACATATATATCTCATCTTAATCACCAATTAGTTCGCATAAACACTCACTTAAACCGTAATAATCTATATGATTAACTTGAATATCGTTCAAGCCATAAATCCTAAATTTTCAACATTCATGGCCATAACTCATCCACCCAACATTTATTCTACTTCAATCTCATTCCAATAGGCATCAAAATCAACTTCATCATCACCATAAACAACTAATATGCAACATAATTTGCAAACTCTCACTCAGCACTCTCATCCTAATCCTTCAAGTTCACAACCCTAATCACCAACCCATGATTAAAACAAAACAAGCACATCCCATATATATATAATCCACAAATTACCTTTAATTTTCCATGAAATTAATCTAAATATCATCACATCATCATAATTTAACTAAAATTCAAGCATCACTTTCAACCCTCACTCATCACCTTCCTCAATTTACAACTCAATCCAACCATCCAAAATAATTCAAGAAATTTACAAATAAATACCTATTAATGATATTTACACCATTTACTATTAAAGTTCTAGCATAAAAGATCAAAATTGGATTGAGTGGGAGTTAGGATTCTCACCTCTCACCCCACTAGAACCACTCAAAAACACTTCAAAAAGAAGGGAGGAGGGGCCGGCTAGAGGCGGCGCTGACCAGCGAAACTCGACGGCGGTGTACGGCGGGGCTCGACGGTGTTGGTCGCCAGGCAAGAGGACGACGGAGGGTCGGGCAGCAGCAGCAGCGAAACAGGGGAGGGGGTCGTCCGGTCGCTGGGCAGAGACAGGGGGGTTTTGGGTTTTTGATATTTTTATTTGGTTTAATTACTTCATTTAGTTTAGGTGATGTTTTTAATTATCCTTTTTTCCTTTTTTTTACCCCTTTCATTTGATGACACACAAACCCTTTTTCTGGATTTTTCTTATATTTATCCACCCCCTTTTATCTTATTTTATTTATTTATTTTATTTTCATTCATTATATACACATATATATTTTTAGACATCATTATATATATATATATATATATATATATATATATATATATAATTGAAGTGGTAATTCTAACTAAAATTAATAAATTTAAATGTTACATCCTTTAGATATAAATTTGGGAGAAGACATTCTCATTTCCTTTTTTTTATTATTATCACATCTGTTCATTTTTTTCTTATTATTATTACTTCACAAATTAGTCCTTCAACAATTAGGCACTTTTATTTAAGTAATTAACTAATTTATTTATTATTACTATGCGGGCATTCAAATATTAATTTGAACTTGAAGGAGTTACTTAAGGAGCATTACAAGCTTCATGTCGAGGCCACGTCATCGTTTCAACCTGCGATGCATAAATATATATGTACACACATAAAATGATAAATTGAAATGCAACGCCCAATTTAATTAATTTGCGATTAGGGTAGTTTGAAGTAATTAACAAGAATTTTAGGTTCGGGCCATTACAGCCTTCCCCCCCTAAAATAAGTTTCGTCTTCAAAACTTGCAGTTTGAAAGAAACATTGTCTGTACCTCAAATAGATATGGATACTTGCTTCTCATGTCCTCCTCGGTTTCCCATGTGGCCTCAGAAGAGTTATGGTTAGCCCACAGAACCTTAATCAGAGGAATGCTTTTGTTTCTAAGTTGCTGAACCCTATAGCCTAATATTTGTACAAGATGCTCCTCATACATTAGGTTCTCAGTAATTTCCACTGGCTCTGTTATGATGATATGATTCGGATCTGAAACATATTTTTGGAGCTATGAAATGTGAAAAACATTGTGCACATGTTCAAGTTCTGTGGGTAAATCCAATCTGTAAGCCAAAGGGTTTAATTTTTTGATAACTTCATAAGGCCCGATATGCCTAGGGCATAGTTTGCCCCTGAGGTTGAATATCCTGTCTCCTTTAACAAGGGACACCCTTAAAAACACCTTATCTCCCACTTAAAACTCTAATGGTCTTCTCCTTTTGTCTGCATAACTTTTCTGTCTGCTTTGAGCTGCTTTGATATGTTCTTGAATTTTCCTTATCATTTCAGTGGTTTTTTCAATCAGCTCAGGCCCCAAAGTTAATGCCTCATCAAGCTCACTCCAACACAAAGGAGTTCTGCATTTTCTTCCATATAGTGCTTCAAAAGGGGTCATTTTAATGGTAGATATATAACTGTTATTGTAAGAAAACTCCACCAATGGTAGATAGTCTTCCCACTTTTCCTGGAAGTCAAGCACACATGCCCTAAGCATATCTTCCAGGATTTGATTTATCCTCTCAGTTTGTCCATCAGTCTTAGGGAGGTATGAGCTGCTAAAATTTAATTTAGTGCCAAAAGCTTTTTACAGGGCTTGACAAAACCGAGTCTGGAACCTCTGATCTCAATCAGACACTATATCCTTGGGTGTGTCGTGTAGTTGAACTATTTCCTTAACATATAACTGTGCCAGTTTCTCTGCACCTCAAGTGTCATGAATTGGTATAAAATGGGCCGATTTGGTGAGTCTATCTACGATGACTCAAATAGCATTCTTCTTTGAAGCAAAAAGAGGCAATCCCATAATGAAATCCATAGATATTGAATCCCATTTCCAGATAGGAGTTTCTAAAGGTCTCAATTCGCCTACAAGGCGCTGGTGTTCAGCTTTCACCGATTGGCACGTCAAGCATTTATCTACATACTCTGTAATCTCTCTTTTCATGTTTTCCCACCAGAAAAATTGTCTCAGATCCCTATACATTTTTGTTCCCCCTGGGTGGACTGAGTATCGAGTGTTATGGGATTCCTCTAAAATCCTTCTCTTCAACTCCTCCTTATTGGGCACGCAAAGTCTGTTCTGAAATCTCAAGGTTCCATCTTCATGTATTACAAAAGCAGGCGATTTTTTCTGTGCAACATTGCACCTGAGCTTTTCAAGCTTTGCATCCTCTTTTTGACTTGCCCTAATTTCTTCTACTATGGAAGGTTGCACCTCTAGTGTTGCTATTAACCCATTTGTGTATCCAGGTAGCACAAGCTCGATACCCATGGTTTCGAGGTCCCTCAAAGTTTCAGGTTGAGCATTCGTCAGTGCATTTAAACCATATTGGGTATTTCTACTGAGCGCATCTGCCACTACGTTCGCTTTTCCAGGATCATATTGAATTTGCAAATTATAATCCTTTAGCAACTCCAACCATCGTTGTTGTCTTAAATTGATCCCTTTTTGAGTAAAGATATACTTTAGGCTTTCATGATGAGTGTAAACCTTGCACGACACTCCATACAGGTAGTGTCGTCAGATTTTTAAGGCAAAAACTACTGTAGCTAACTCCAAATCATGAGTGGGGTAGTTCTCCTTATAAGGCCTGAGTTGCTTAGAGGCATAGGCTATTACCTTGTCATCCTGCATTAAGATACAGCCTAGTCCATTCTTAGAAGTATCACTATAAGTAGTGTACTCCTTTCCATCTTCAGATAAGGTAAGGATAGGCGCTATTGTTAAGCATCTCTTTGGCTCTTGAAATGCTTCTTCATATTTGTCTGACTACTCGAATTTAGTGGTTTTCTTCAACAGGTTGGTCAGTGGAGATGCAATCTTCGAGAAATCTTTCACGAATCTTCTATAATATCCTGCTAAACCTAGAAAACTCCTTACTTCTGTCACATTGGTGGGTCTAGGCCATTCAACTACTGCATTTATCTTCTAAGGATCAACTTTGATTCCTTCCTTAGTAGCTACATGCCCCAAAAATGTTACTTTAGTTAGCCGAAACTCACACTTTTTTAGTTTGGCATACAATTGATGTTCCCTCAAGGTTTGTAACACAGTTTTCAAATGATCCGCATGCTCCTCCTTGTCCTTGGAGTATATCAAAATGTCATCTATGAAAACCACCATAAATTTATCCAGATAAGGTCTGAAAACTCTATTCATGAGATCTATGAATGCAGCAGGAGCATTGGTTAGCCCAAGAGGCATCACAGTGAACTCATAGTAGCCATATCTATTCCTTAAGGCCGTTTTAAGAATACCCTCCGGCTTAATTCTAAGCTGGTGATAGCCAGACCTCAAATCAATCTTTGAAAATACCCCAGCTCCTTGTAATTGATCAAATAGATCATTTATCCTGGGCAAAGGATACTTATTCTTAATGATTATTTTATTTAATTCTCGATAATCTATGCGCAACCTTAAGGTTCCATCCTTTTTCTTCACAAACAACACTGGAGCTCCCTATGGTGAAATAATTAGCCTGATAAATCCTTTTCATAATAACTCGTCCAATTGGGTTTTCAACTCCTTGAGTTCAGTTGGTACCATCCTATATAGGGCTTTTGAAATGGGTTGTGCACCAGGAATTAACTCAATCTCAGAGTCAATCTCCCTTTTAGGAGGTAGGCCCAGTAACTCCTCAGGGAAAACATCAGAAAATTCACAAACTATCGGAATATTTTCTATTTTTATCTCCTCTTCTTTAACCTCAGTGGCATAACTCAAGTATTCTATGCACCCCTATCTTAGCGTCTTGCTTGCCTTCATGATTAAAATTATAGAACACTCCTTAAATCTCTCCTAATATAAACATACTTCCCGACCTTTTACGTCCCTTAACATGACCTTAAGGTCCTTACAGTCTATGTTCGTCCCATAAATAGCCAACCAGTCCATTCCCAAAATTATATTAAATTCTGACCTATCAAATTGAATCAAGTCCCCAGGGAACTCATACTCAGCTATTATAATAGGAACATGCTTGTAGAGGACAAGACATTCTATCACTTGCCCACTTAGCCAACTAATTCTATAATTCGCCCCCTCCTTATTTTATTTCAAATTCAATTGTAATACAGCTTGAGTGGATATAAATGAATGAGTTACCCGCGAATCAAACAAAATACAGAATGGTTTTGAATTTAAAAAGAGAGTTCCAATAACAACCGTACTATAAACTGTAGCTTTCTTTTTGCTCATTATGTAGGCTTGTTCTACCGTTGGGGCTTCGAGGGTAGGTTTCCTTAACGTAGGGGTGATATAGGCCTTGTAATTCCCTTTTCCACAACTTTCTGTCTTCGAGGGCAGGTAGCAATTGAATGGTCGGGGTTTCCGCACCACATGCGTTTGTTAGTACCCACACGGCACTCAGCTATAGTATGGTTTGTTCGCTCATACTTGGCACAAGGCCTCTTTGATGCCACTGAATGACTCTTGTCAGGGGCAGCAGCAGGTTTCTTTTGTGCAACACTCTCGCTTGACGTTCCGCGATTATTCCACTTCCTCTTTTGGTTTACTGGATTCAGAGCCCTTAACTCACCCTTCACTCACTCCACCTCAGCAGCTCTTTCATACAGCTCTTGATAGGTTTGGATTGGCTGGCCTGCCAATTGATTTCGGATATAAAAAGCTAAACCTTCCTCAAACCTTCTCATTTTCAGCCTTTCAGTTGCCACAAAACCTGGAGCGAACCTTGATAACTCCATAAACTAACGGGCATATTGCATTACTGTCATATTCCTGCTCATCTTTAACTCAATGAATACTTTTTCCTTTTGTTGTTGAACTATGATTGGATAGAACTTAGCCCTAAGTTCCTGAAGAAACTTAGCCCAAGTGAGTTCGGGTCCTTACAACTTATCTTTCACAGTACTCCATCAGATATCTGCTTCATCAGCCAAATAGAAAGTTCCTATGTTGACTTTTTTCTCTTCAGGCACTTCAACTACTGTAAATATCTTATCCATTCCCCTAATCCAGTCCTCCACCTCTCCAGGGTCAAGGTTTCCATCATAAACCTTAGGGTTACGCCGAACTACCCTATCAGCTAGTTTGTCAGTCTTTGAAGAGTTTTTTGGAGGTACAGTGGGTGTAGGGGATGCAGGAGGGATCCTTTTCATCAGCTCAATTACTAAATTTTTCTAATAATTCGGGTCCTCCACACTACTAGACACTTCCAAGGCCACCGTTGGGTCTCCACTAGGGTCCTGCTGGGGCTCCTTATTTATCCGATTACTTGAGCCTTGAGGTTCATCTTCCTTGCTATTCTGATTGTTGTTCACAGGCTCTGACATACTGTAATACTAGATCACATAAGCAAAGCTTATCATCTTAATTTGCATAACATTATCATAAAGCAGACATCATTCAGTATCAAACTCAGTTAGCTCAAACATTACCTTTATTCTCAATTTGCATAACATTATCATTAAGCAGTAATCATTCAGAGTCAAAATTCTATTTAACTCAAACATTGCCTTTATTACATATACATGTACATACATATACATATGGAAAGTTCATACAAAGTCAAAAGAAGATTACAGTACTTCACGATAACCTTCCCCGCCTCCTAACTGAGGCTCCTAACCCAGTCCTTTACCCTAGTCACTAATTGAAGTTGTCTTACCAAGTCAAATCCGCCCCAAACCCAAAACAAAAGGCGGACACCTCATCACAGCTGGTTGAGTTAGCCTACCTATATACATCATATATATATGCCATGAACAAAAGAATATCACACTATACCAGCTTCCCGAAACAAAATAACCAAAACAAGCCTAACCCATAAACAAGGGTGGGGTCATGCCTAACGATCCTAAGAGGGATCGTAATTAGGGTCGGAGGAATCATCATCCTCCTCTCCTGAGTCACTGTCATAATCCTGCATCTCTGAATCATCGTCCTTAAGATCACTCTCGTGACCCACTAGCCCCTCCTCTAAGGGCTCATTCTCTCCCACCTCCTCATCTGGCTCGTTAAGCTCTATCTCACCCTCATTAGAACTCACTTCTATGAACTCTGGAGAGCTCAGCACCTCCTCGACTATATGAACCTCATCCCCTATGCCAGCCTGCGAAGAAGCAGGTGGCGGCTGAACGGGAGGCTACGGGGGCGGTGGCACCTGCGCCGGTGGGGGTGGGGGTGGAACGATCGGTGGGTGCATATCAAGGGCAGGAAAAATGCATGGAAGGATATCATAAGAGATGCCCCTAAACTCAAACTACTCTTGTGGCAATAGTTCTGTAGTAATCACATACCATGCCCCTAAGATCTGAAACCGCTCCGCATCGGGCCCTAGGTCTCCTGTAATCATGAAGTTATGGTACCGTAAACTAAACTCATGCCAAGGGGCAGTGACGGGTAAAGACCACAGTAGTCTGCGCACACGGGCCATCACGTCGTGAAATTGGGACAAGGGGTCCTCCTGCATGTAGGCCACCATGGCTGCATGTAGGGTAGAGATATGAGCCGCTACTGAAGTTTGCGGTGCCATGTGAATGTTATACGGGTCCGCAGGCACTCCTGGATGAGCCATCTAAACATGAAAATAGTAGGAACAGGGCATAAACCACATTTACACATAAATTTTCCCTAAAGAAACTCAATATCCTCATATTATTATCACAAACACATACATCCCAGTTTTCGAGCGTCCTATGATCAGAGTGATTTGCAAATCTGGCTCTGATACCACAACTGTAACGCCCCCCATTCCTAATACCTTATTAGTTTAACCTAATTACTCATAAATTATTTTTATTGATTAACAGCGGAAGTCTTTCGATTGGAGGCATTACCGACGTTCCGTAACAGAACAAGACTAACTGAAGCCACCTGTATCATTGCGCCGCTCACTTAATTACCCTACTCACCCTACAATTAACATAACATATATTCCACCATTTATATAAGTTGTGATGCAGCTAACTCAAAGTATAATTACAAAATATTAGCAACCGCGACATCCAAAGAATTCACAACCATCATGTTCTTGTGATACTAGCCTATAAATCACTACGAGCTTTTGGCTAGCGAAACCGCAGCTAAAGGGATTGTGACGCCCCTTCATTTCTCGCTACCTCCTGGTTTGTCCGTAGGAGGACTGTTCACTGATCCCTTGCCTAAAACAGAAAACATGAAAACATTCAAAATATGAGGCGAAACTTAGCACGTATATTCCTATGCAGTAATAAGTTTGAGTTAAATTAGTTGGGCGCCCGCATTTCAAAACAATTTGTTTGGCAAACAGGAGAGAGAGAATGTATGAGTAAAACTGATTTGTAAGTTATTATCTGGAAGTGGACCCCTGTTAATGTCTGCAACAATCTTGAGATAGGTGCACACCTCCCAAGCCGATCAGGGAGCCTGAGTTGCAGTCGCGAGGTAAATTGAAGGGTATAAGCCCTGATGATTGATAATTGATGGGGTCACTTGATTATGTGACAAAACACTGTATAAAATGATTCATTATATGATTATTATATTAATTTTGCATAGTTTGAGAAACATGTGAGTTTTCGAAGAGTACAAGCAATGTACGTACCTGGTCTTTGAAAATCTCTCTGTGTTTTATTGAAAATTGCTTGCTGGTGGCTTGAAGCGATAACGATGGCCTTACTTCTGCTGCAAAGATGTTATTTCCTCGATTGATGAGAGGTTTGGAAGTTTTATTAAATTTCTTGGTTTATTACACGATTTAAATCCTCTTGAATTCTCTTTCTATTGTGAATGTGACCACTATTATTAATTCAATTGGATTCCATTTTATTTTGTTTTTGTTCCTCTTCCTCCCACGACTAATGATCTTTTAATGCGTATAATAATGACATACTAGTATGATTTATCTTGAGTTCATTGTTAATGACGTCATCGATCATTATTATTAACATTGCCATTATTGTTGTTACTATTATTATTATTATTATTATTATTATTATTATTATTATTATTATTATTATTATCATTATTATTATTGTTATTATTATTATTATTAGAATTGCGATTATTTTTGGTATTATTGGTTATTAACGATATTATTACGGTTATTGTTTTCCTCTTTAACGAATCGTTGCTAGCATTTCCTAGCCATTGAACTTTGGTTTACGATAGGGTTTAAGGCAACTTTAAAAACTTGGATTCAGGATTAAATTGAGCCTCAATCATGCAATTACTATTAGCGAAATAACCCACAAAGACATATTACTTTAGCTATTTGAACTTACGCGCTACTTATTCCTTTCTCTACCTCCATCTACACTTGATAGCTAATTCATAATAGTGATCCTCACTCACCTCATATACATACATTCCCATCTAGTTAGCATGAACTTCTTATTTAAACAGTAATGAAACTATATAATTGAAAATAAACATAGTAAAGATAATCATTATCCAAGAACATTAATCAACATGTCCATGACCACACATGCTTTCCAACACATGCATAACCCATTAACCTCATTCAAATATTAATATTAATCTAACATAATTAAAGCAACATAATGAGCTTAACTTCCCATCCAAACCACAACCTTCGCCTCACTCACCCATTTATGATAACATGCACACCCAAACTTCAATCACCCAATTCTCATTACTTTTCTTCAAGCATTCATTATATTTTGCTTAAACCACCAAATAACCCAAAATCAACCTTGCATCTTTATTTAAATCATAACCCCTAAGTATTTAGTTGTGGTCAAAGCACAACATTCATTAACCTTATATATATACATATATATCTCATCTTAATCACCAATTAGTTCGCTTAAACACTCACTTAAACACTAATAATCTGTATGATTAACTTGAGTATCGTTCAAGCCATAAATCCTAAATTTTCAACATTCATGGCCATAGCTCATTCACCCAACATTTATTCTACTTGAATCTCATTCCAATAGGCATCAAAATCAACCCTAATCCCAATCTTTCAAGTTCACAACCCTAATCACCCACCCATGATTAAAACAAAACAAGCACATCCCATATATATATATATATATAAAAAATCCATGAATTACCTTCAATTTTCTATGAAATTAATCAAAATATCATCACATCATCATAATTTAACTAAAATTCAAGCATCACATTCAACTCTCACTCATCACCTTCCTCAATTTACAACTCAATCCAACCATCCAAAATAATTCAAGAAATTTACAAATAAATGCCCATTAATGATATTTACACCATTTACTATCAAAGTTCTATCATAAAAGATCAAAATTGGATTGAGTGGGAGTTAGGGTTCTCACCTTTCACCCCACTAGAACCACTCAAAAACACTTCAAAAAGAAGGGACGAGGGGCCGGCTGGAGGCGGCGCTGACCAGCGGAACTCGACAACGGTGAGCGGTGGGGCTCGACAGCAGTGGTCGACGGGCAGGAGGGCGACGGAGTGTCGGGCAGCAGCAGCAGCGAAACAGGGAAGGGGGGTCGTCGGGTCGCTGGGCAGAGACATGGTGGTTTTGGGTTTTTGATATTTTTATTTGGTTTAATTACTTCATTTAGTTTGGATGATGTTTTTAATTACCATTTTTCCCTTTTTTTTCTTTTTACCCCTTTCATTTGATGACACACAACCCCTTTCTAGATTTTTTTTATATTTATCCACCCCCTCTATCTTATTTTATTTATTTATTTTATTTTCATTCATTATATACATATATATATTTAGATCTCATTATATATATAATTGAAGTAGTAATTTTAGCTAAAATTCATAAATTTAAATGTTACATTCTTTAGATATAAATTTGAGAGAAGACATTCCCATTTCCTTTTTATTATTATTACTATATCTATTCATTTTTTTCTTATTATTACTTCACAAATTTGTCCTTCAACAATTAGGCTCTTTCATTTAATTAATTAATTTATTTATTATTACTATGCGGCATTCGAATATTAATTAGAACTTGAAGGAATTATTTAAGGAGCATTACAAGGTTCATGCCGAGGCCACATCGTGTGTGTGTGTGTGTCTATATGTATATACATATATATATATATATGTATATATATATATATATAATATATATATATATATATCTATATTATGTATATATATATATATATATATATTATATATATATATATACATATATTATATATAAATATATCTATATATATTCATACACACACACATATATAAGTAGATATATATGTATATGTGTATATGTCTGTATGTGTGTATATATATATACACACACACACACACACACACACACACACACACACACACACACACACACACACACATATATATTATATATATATATGTATTATATATATATATATATATATCTGAGTGTGTGTTTGTGTGTATACACATATACATATAAAGATATACATCTATATACAATATCAATATATATAATATATATATATATATAATATATATATATATATATCTATAATATATATTATATATATATATCTATGCGTATATATATTAGATATATAAATATATGTACATATGTTTGTGCACTATATATATATATATATATATCTATAATATCTACATATATATATCTATATATATGTATGTATGTGAGCATTTGTATATATATATGTGTGTATATATATATAGTATTTTCTACAGATATATCTATATATATATCATATATATATATATATATATATATATATATATGTATCTACACATATGTATATATATGTGCATATATATATACATATATATATACACACACACACGCACGCACGCGCGCACGCACACACGCACACACACATACCAAATACAAATACAAATACAACTCCCAGTGTGAGTTCCGCTTTCGCGGGGTCTGGGGAGATCCACCTGTAGGCAACCTTACCCCTACCGGTATTCCTACCCATAGAGAGGTTGATTCCTTAAGACCCATAAAACAGTTTTTTTTTTTTTTTTTTGGAAAAGGGTTTATAGAGAAAACGGTTGCAAACCAAAAACCAAGGAGGAGAAAATGTGCCGGAGAGCAAAATAAACAAAGAGCAGAGACATACCTCAACCGACCAGGGGCGCTAGATGCCGTCACATCCCAGAACAGCACGACCTGCAGACAAGCACACCAAAACCCTACCCGCCCCACCCCACCGAAGCTACTACCACCTATGCGGCTGGTCCCCTACAATCAAAGACCTTAATCCTATCCCGCCACAACCTCCTATCCTGAGCCATGTCCTCCGTCAGACCGGCAACTCTCAGGTCCTCTCTAACCAC